>PVKA01021773.1:8744-38248 GCA_004027165.1 Ctenomys sociabilis
AGATCTGCACTATTGGTGGTGGGACAGGATATTATGTCGGCTTTTAGTGCTATGGTCATCCACTAGGTAAATAATTATTGAATCTTTGATATAATTCAGCTATATAAAAACCTGTAAATATAATATCATGTATGCACCTTGTACAATACCAAAACGTTATGAAAACAGTTTGCAATGTATTATTTCAACGACTGTATGATTATGGTGTTTTGAAACTGTCTGATTGACATTTGTATTTCAATAAAATACGAATAAATGGAAAAAAATAAAATGTGAAATTATTTTATTTAAAATACATTATTTTCCTTTTTACTGTCTGGAATCAAACTCATGGCATTGAACTTTCCAGGCAAGAAATGGTCTGCTGAGGTACATCCCAAGGACAGAAATAGACTCATTTTTACAGTAGCATTTAAAGTTACAGCAAAATTGACTGAAAATAAATAAGGATTTCTCACACATCTCATTTGTCACAAACTCATCTTCTTCAGATACCAAATCTCATATCCAAGGCTCATCTGTGACTCAATGGTAGGACACATATCTAACATGTACAAGGCCATGACTTGAGTTCTCAGTGCCCTTGCACAATTCCACACCCACATGATACATTTACAATAATCAACAAGTCTCTACTGACATATCATTGCTGTCCAAACTTTGTAGTGTACATTGAAGTTCACACTGAGTTTTGCTTTCTGTGAAGAAATAGATACCTATACAGATATGCATCCATCATTCTATTATCACGCAAAGCAGTTTCACTGCCTTACAGAAACAGTAATTCTCTTAATCATTGCTGTCAAAGTCTTTTTCACTGGCTACAGTGGATTCTTATACTTAATCCATGGATTAGCATTTTCTAGGGCTCCATATTGTTGACAGAGTATAGTGGGCATGCTTTTAAGATGAGTATTTTCCATTTACTGATATACATTTAAGACTTCTTTATATTATGATGTAGCTTGTAGCTCATTTCTTTTTTGTTTTGAATAATGACTTATTTTCTAAATGTATGGCCTTAAAACAGTTGTATTAATTCACCAAATATACACATCTTGGTTTCATTCCAGTTTGATAATTACATATTAAATTGACATAAACATTTATGTACAGGTTCTGAATGTGTACAAAAGTTTTCAATTCATTTGGGTAAACAACAAACAAGATTATTGCTGGTCCTTCCAAAATGACTGTACACTTATTGTGTAGCTTCAGCTAAAATGAACCACAGTTCTTATTGCCCTAAGAAATTTCCTATGTTTCACTATGTCAATTCATTGAATTATAGCCACTCTAGTTAGTACAACGTAGTATGTTATCTCTCTTAATTTATAATTCCATGGTGATGTGCAATTGAGTATTTTGAGTATGCAAGCTGTATCCACATCCATTTTTCATGGACTTTTTGTCCTTTTTTATTTTAAAGAGACAATGTAAACATAACAATGAAACAAAGTTTCAACACAGACTATTAGTACCATTACAATTGTTAATAAATTATGTACTTTTGTCTTTCTAGTAGGTATTCAGAGTAAACGATATAGGCACAATATCTTTTCTATACAATATTACCACAAAAGTTTCTTTTTAATGAACTAAGAGAAATTAGCTATACAACTAACTTAAGTATCTTGTATATATAAATATGTTTTTCACTGGGGTATATGTTTAGGTTTTTATCTGTGCTTTATTGGCTTTGTTCATTACATATTGCAAAATATTAAGAATCAGTTGGTTTTTGAGTAAGTGTTCATTATCTCATATGCATTTTGCATATACTTTTGCCAGTCTTTGGTATGTTTCCTCAGTCTCTTGACAACATTTTCATGTAACAGATATTCATTTTAATGCAGTTCAGTTTATTATTTATATTCTGTGTAACATCTTCCATGTTGAGTCTGTTCCTTACTTATGGTTTTTCAGTTTATTCAATGATATTATCTAGGAATTTTGTACTTTTGCATTCCGTATATAGATTTATGATCCACTTTACTTTTTGTAAAAGATTTTAACTTCCCTCAGGTTCTACTACATGTAGATGTCTAGTTGTTCTTGCATCATATGTTATATTTTGCTTCCATTTTCTTTGAATTTTTTAATATTCCTTTAAATTTCATCTGTGATGTATGCTATGTATTTGTTTGTCATTTGATCTCCAAGTGTTTTAATATTTTCTAGTGCTCTTTCTATTACTGTAGCAATTTCCAGTTTATTTGCATTTTTATCTGAGAGAAGGTAGTATGTGATTTCAAATATTCTGAATGTATTGTGAGAACAAAATACAGTCTGTATTTGTAAATATTCCAAATCAGCTTGAGAAGAATATGAAGCAATACATAGGTGTTTAACATGTTCTGTTGATTTTGATGGTATGTGCTTCAACTATGCCCTCACTAATATTTTGTCAGTTGGCTCTATCCATTTTAGATAGAGTTCATAACCATGACTTGCCACAAAAGGACAAAATACTATGCAAAAAATTATTCTAAGTCAGTATCCGACCCATCCTCTAGGTAGGCCCAAAGCATCTCCCATTGAAACATAACCCTCAGCATGAGAGAATGAGATAAGGAGAATCCCAAACTGAAGCCTCTGTGACTTTTTTATTGACAGAACCATGAAATAAAGATAAAAGAAAAATGAACGTCATCTGAGAGGGAATTCATGTAGGGGACAACGGAAGAATGTGGGAGGATTTGGGTGGCCTTTTTAATTGCTGATCATGGGACAAATCCAAATGATACATTAGAGTGCAGAGAGGAAAAGGCCAAAGGATTCGCTCCACAACGCAATGCACTTGCTCTGCCTCTCTGTCTCTTTCTCTCTCACAATGAGTCTGTGGCCCCATAAGTTGTTATTCTCTAACCACACATTCTGGGAGTTTTGGGCATATGGTTACAAAAGTCACCTCAACATATTCATCTCATACATATCCCCATATGACAGAAGATTTTGAAATATCTGAACATAAAAGATCCATCTATTACTTCTTGTTTCATCAGCATTTCCCTAATATATTTTGATATTCTTTTGTAAGATGCTTACCATTTACAATTGTTACTACTTATCTTTCTAAGTCTGGCTTGTTTGATTTAACATAATCCTCTTCAATTATATCCATTTCTCTTCAAATGTTACAATTTCACTTACCTTTATGGTTAAGTATCCTCCACTGGGTATGTATGCCATATTTTTCACCAATTGATGGGCATCTAGTCTGATTTCATGTATTAACTACTGTGAATTGTGTTGCAATAAACATGTACATACAGATATTTTTATAGTGTACTGTCTTCAATTCTGTCAGATTCCTATGATGAAATTTGTTACTTGTGTTTATACCTAGAAGTGTTTCTCCTGTGTTTTCTTCTGGAAATTCCATGTAGAATTCTCAATTTCAGGACTTAACATTTACAATTCGGATACTTCTTGAGTAGACTTTTGTACAGAATGAAAAATATGGGTCTATGTTTAATTTTGTAGAAATAATATCTAATTTTCCTACCAAGGTTTAGTAAGTGCTTCTGATGCATTTGGCAACACTAAGATTCATGGAGCTGGAGAGATAACTCAGTGACCTAAGTGCCTGTCAGGAAAGCACAAGGATATAGGTTTGATCCCCAGTACCACATGTTGTGCCAGCCCTGGAAACCTAGCTGGCCAGATAACCAAAAGTAGATATGGTAGCTCATTCCTATAATCCCAATGCTGTGAAATCTGAAGCAGGAGGACCACTAGGAGTCCTCCCTGTGTAGCAATACCCTATAACAAATAAATAAATGATTAAGGGTAAGATGCATATCAATTTTTGGACTTACTTTTTCTCTATTCTACACCACTCATCTAAGTGTCTATTTTTATTCCAAGAGAATGAAACCTTTGGCACTGTGACTCCATAATATACTTTGAATTCAAATATGGCCATGACTTTATCATTTTTTTGGAAAAGAAGACTACCATATACATTATTAATTTTTTGCGTTTTCATGTGTTTTAAAATGATTTTTCCTATTTTGGCAAAAAGTCATTAGATTGAGGATACAATTTTTTTTTTTTTTGTCTTTTTGAGACAGGGTCTCACTATGCAGTTCAGGCTGGCCTTAAGCTCACTTTGTAGCTCAGGCTGGTCTCGAACTCACAACAATCCTCCTGCCTCAGCCTCCCGAGTGCTGGGATTACAGGCATGTGCCACCATGCCCGGCTGAGGATACAATTTTTAAGAGCTCTATTTTTATATCCATAATTAGCAATATTAGTAGATAGAGATGAAGGAGAAGTGAGAGAGAAACAGACGAAGGCAAATCAAATGAATTGTCCACATTTTTATTTTACCTTTTCTATTTGGGATTTTATGCTTGGAAGATTTTTAAATAATTGAGTAAAAAAATCTATTACAGTGTACTTTTCTACAGAAGTAATTTTGGAGCAGTGGAAAAATTGATATATTACCCATACTTGAACAAAATAGGTTATTCAAACAGAAATGTAGTTTGAAAAATTATATTAATAATAAAATAATCAGATATTTGGGAAAATTCTGAAAATAATTGGCTTCATAAAACGAACTATTAAAAATTTAATACAACCTTTTCTATTAGAAATAAAAACTATATAAACAATTATTTTTAAGAAAGATACATCACCTACAGTATCATAAGAGATTCTGTAATGGAAAGAAAAGATTTTTATATGTAGTTAAAAAGAGCTAAAACTGCTAAGAAAATAAAATGTTTATGTAATCTTCCTTTGATCTATACTTTAATTCTCCTGACATCAGATAACTAAAATATTGATTATAATATTTTACTTAAATATAAGAAACCAATGCTACATAACTTAAGTTTGAAGAAACCATTATGCTGGATAAATGTAGTACATTTCTCATAAGTGGTGAAAATGTAATTGTGGCTATAAATAAAGAAGTAATTCACTATTTTTTCTATTTTTTCTTTCCATCTGAAAATGTTTATATTTTATTGTTCATCCATTATTAATTCAATTATCACCTACAACCACTGAACAATTCCTTGTATTCTATGTATATTTAAACTTTAAAGAATTCTTTCTGGTCTTCTTATGTGTTTATGTGTATCATTAAATTCATCCATCAGTTTTGGAAATTGCTGCCATTGTGTCAGCATGTGATGAATTTTATTTATGGATAAACTTAATTTAATTTTTTCACTTTAGCCTTATATTAACAGTAAAGTGGTGATTTAAAATAATTATTTTTTTCTTACCTGTTTAATCAGAGACCTAAAATAGATTTCTTTTCGCTTATTCAATTTTCAACAAGAATGTATATATGGGAACTGGATACTTACCAACAAATGGACTGTGTGGCATTTGCTTTCCCTTGGCTATACTCACTTTACACATGAATAGTATTGCCAAATAATTTTAGCAGAAGTGTAGTACTGTAAAGTTTGTGATCTCCTAGGAAAGCATCAAATCAGCAGAATAGTGAAAACCAAAATACTAAGTAAGAATATTTGCATTCAATGCACAGTAAAACATGTCTTTATTTGACAAAATGATTAGCTGTCACAATCAGATTTAAAATTTACACCTGGCTGACTCTATACTTGGGATTTGGTAGAATACTCTTGGCATGTATGTAGCTAGATGGATGTGCCCAATGACCCAATTTCCACTGCTGATTTTTTTAGCATATCTCAACTGCATCAATTTATTTGGTTTAATCATATTGTTTTAAATAGACAAACACATTTATGGTGTATTAGATGATACTTTGATGTGTAAATGGCTAAATAAAAAATTTACATATATCACTTCATAGACCTTGTTGTTGTCATCATATTACACAATGAATCTACAGAGCTCATTGTTTTCACCTAACTGGAATTCTCTGTTCTTTACTTACCAACCTTTATGTTGCCCAATCTCATGTTTGTCCTATAATACAAACATTGTATGCTCTTGTTCAATGATCTTTACTTCCTAATTGGATTTGAAATAGTTTATTTCTCCCATCTCTGTCTTTAACATTTGGTGATGTTCATTTATGATTCTTAAGTTTGAATTGATTTTTTAAAAGTCTAGAGAAGCCGGGGAGATGGCTCAGTGGAATAAGTGCTTCCCTGACAAGCACAAGGGCCTGAGTTCAATCCACAGCTCTGCCAAAGAAAATTAAATAAATAAAAATAAAAGTCGCAAAATGATATCCTAGTATTTTAGGGGAATATCTGTTCAAACATTATGCTCAAGCAATTTCACTTGTATTTTCCTTTATATGCAAATTAAAGTTTCTATTACTGATTAATAAATGTTGTTAGATTTAATTAAAAAGTATACTAATAATATATCAATCAGTCCCAACATGTGACAACTTCAGGTTTCTTTTTCTGTCTTGTGCATTAAAGGTTTAGAGGTAATCATTATCCCTTTCCAATAACAATAAACAGTTAAGGCTCACTTTAAATGCCAAGGATCTCTGCCTAGAAGCGATTGGTGTTATCTCACTCTCTGAAGAAAGCATAAATATATTATTGAACAGTACTCCTATACTATCAAAAATAATACCCATCGACATTACCTTCCAGTCATGACCATCTCTGAAACTTGAAGTGCATCCAACACTTAATGAGTAGAAATATTGATAAAGGGCTGAGGAGATAGCTCAGTGGCATAAGCACTAGCCTCTCAAGTGCAAGATCCCAAGTTTGATCTACAGTAGCTTAAAAAAATGATCAACATGTCCCATAACATCTTATAACTCAGATGTGTCCCAAATTTTCTGATCAAAGAGATTATGGGGCCCCAGAGCAAAGTCATTGATGCTGTAGAGTGAGCTTAAGGAGAGTCACATGGAGAGAAAACATTCTATCAGGCTTTCCCAGAGAGCAAATGAGTCAAGCAATGGCTGTAACTGATCCACATGGCTGAAATTGACAAAGGATCTACAAACTGTGGTACAGGGTTTCAGGCTAAATCCCGAGGGGATTTGACTGACCTTGTCAGATACAAAAGTTACATTTCTCGTTATATAGATCTTCCTTTATCTCAGTCTTAAACATCCAGCAGAAAAGTATAAATACGTGATATAAAAAGTAAAGCCATATTAATAGGCTGAGCCATAAAAGGCTCAAGTCAATAATTTCTGACATTACCAGTCCTACTCAAAACTCACAACTATTATGGACTACTGGACTATATTAGATTATTTTGCAGAAGTCATATAACTTCAATATTTAAATGACAATAGGATACCCTTCTCTGACAAAACTAGACCAAAAAAGGGGATACAAATGAAGGACCATTTTCTGTTTGTATATTCAAAATAGTTAGGATAGATGTGAAGTTAAATTCTCTTGATTAAATTAATAGAAAGATTTGCTCTAACAGTGTTTGTGGGCAGGATATCATGTCTGCATCTTGTACTATGAATAACCAATAAGAAACAACAATATGCACTGTATTAATCATTGAAACTGTCTTACTAACCTGTTTTGAAACTGTGTCATTTCTATTTGTTTCTCAATATAATTAATAAAAATATATATAATCAATTGCCTACGCATTTTGCTCAGGGACATATTTTGCACATTTATGCACTGATAGAGGCCCAGACATAAGACAGAATTTAACCCCAGTTGAAATAGATATTACGGTTATGAGACATTGATGTACATAGTATTTATATTTGAGTTAGAATCTAAGGACATATATAATAAAAGAGCTCTAAATTATATATATTGATTCCCTGTGAGCCTACTTCTGAATATAAAATTCCACACACATAGACAAAAGTTTCTAGTTTTGAATGCATGAATCAGATGATATATTCTAAGATATTACAGAAAATTGGGACATATTTCAGTGCTGACAAGCCAGAATAGATAGAATTCATTGAATGGTTGAAACATTCAGTGGAGAAATAAGAAGACTTACATATGTACAGTGGGGATAAACTATGTTTTGATTAAAAGTGACTATGGAGTTGACATAAAGAACTCAAAAGCAATCCTGAGAAAACATTTCATTTTATAGCACATCAATATGAAGATCATGAAATGCATAATGCACTAATGAGCATTTTAGGCTTACCCTGTACAACCATTTGAAATTATAGCATAAAACTAATATGATATAAACTTGCTTTAATATTTGCTGTATCATAGGTGAGAAAATTGTGCAAAATGCAATTTAAAGAAGTTCCATAATTTTGGCCTACAGTTTTTAAATGATTCAGTCCTTGGTAGTTCAGCTCAGAGGCATAAAAGGTTTGGAAGAATGAAATCACAGAGGAAACATATTCACAAGATGAAAGAAAGTAGAGAAAGAGGACACAAATGGGGCCAAGAATGTATCCTTGCAATTCACGAGCCCACCTCCCACAGTATTACTTCTCCTTGCAACCCATTCAGCTCCTGAATTCCTGAATTCAGCTCAGTGACACATAGAGTATCCCATTATGTAATCATATTGAATTCCATGAGGCATGGGGGGATATTTTAGAACTAAGCCACATTTTTCTACTGACCCCTAAAAAGACTTATGTCCACCTCATTATATAAAGTGCACTTAGTGTATCTATAAGAGTCATTTAATGGCTAACAGTAACAGCACTGCTGAAATATCCTAGTCCAAAGTCTCCTCCAAGATGCAAAGTAAATCACTAGCTGTGACACATGTCAAAATAAAAAGAAGATTAAATGAATTTCAAATATAATAACAGAGGGTAAATATTGTCATTTTAAATAGGAAATATGTGGGAGGGGAGGAAAGCATGAGGAAAAATTGGTGGAAACTCCGCAGGGCAACTAGAAAATCCTCTTTGTCAATCTCCAGGATTCAAGGCAAGTTGTGTTCAGACCTGAGCTCCAAAGGTCTTTACTTAGCCATGTGGCACTGATAGTTACAGCCAAATAGTCACTAACTCTGTATGACTTTCCTCAGTTGATGGGCCACATTCCTGGCATTTTCAAATTATATGAGAGACTGTTCCACCTATGGCTTCAGTGTCACATTTATGTATCTCTGTCTCAGAGGCACATTACCTGGCCTCTCTTCTTCTGAAATCTAGGTAAATACTCCCTAATTGGATAGTCTCTGAGTGTTTTAATGGGTGAACATGGCGAAACATTTCCTTTTATGGCCTTGCATGAACAAGGTGCCATCAGATACTCTTCTCAAAGGCAAGGTTTTACCCCTGGACATCATTTATCATAAGCAAGGGAGGGGCTAATTGCTGAGGTACACTCAAGGTATCTTGTCTACCCTCTTGGAACAAAGTACTGATCATCTACTTAATGCAAATATTCTCACAAACAATGGTCTCTGTTGCTCTAAATTAAAAAGTGTGTCTTATTTTCTTGGCAAAACTCAAAATGTTTTATGTATTTTGGCTTGGCATTTTGGTTCTTATGTTCATAGTTAATCTGCTGAAATGCAGCCAGTAGTACTCATGCCATAGACTGAATGATGAGCCATCTTGAAATTTCTTTTTTATTATTTATTTTATTGAACTACAAATGTCAATCAGACAGTTTCAAGACACCTTAACAAGACAGATTCGATAAATTAATACATTGCAAACTGTTTTCATAATGTTTTGGTATCGTACAAGGTGCATACATGATATTATATTTACAGCTATTATTTCAGCAGATGTCTCTTATCAGTAAATTAAGAGGCCATCTTGAAATTTTATGTATCACATGGCATGGGAAAGTTGGAGTCATACTTTCTGTGAAAGTGTACCACATGTGGCTTCTATTCCAACTGTCTATGGAGTCATTATTTCTACTTGAATTTTGAGCCTGCCCTTTACTACTCAAACTCCCATCAGCATCTGATCTTGTGAATTCTAATAAGAATATCTTTTCTGGAGCCTGTGGTGATATCTCAGTAGAATAACAGCTTGCCTGGAGAGCACATGGTCCTGAGTTCAATCCCCAGTGCAGCAAAAATCAAAACAAAACAACAACAAAAAAGAATATTGTTTCTATCTCTGGTTATAATACCCAGGGCTTCTCTGGCTGATATCTGCAAACATTTTCAAACTTATCCCATGGAAGTCTAGTTTCAAGTACATTTAAGCCATAACAATACAACACCATGCCAGGTACCAAATTTTGTCCAAGTCATACACTTATCTCTGGGACAAAGTATCTGATTCAGTGATTTAGAGGAAAGGTATATTTTGGAACAGAGCTTACAGGGTTCAGTCCTTAGTTAGGTGGCCTTAAGATAGAAACATCAGAGTGGAAAAAACACAGCAGAGCAGCTAGGAAACTGAGGGATAGGGAAAATGAGTCAGAACTGGAAACAGAATACATCCTTCAGGTTACTCATATCAGAGAAACAATACAATATTTCTAGCCCTGCATCCAATTTATTTTACTTAAGAGTACAGTCTCAAGGTGAGATAGCAACAGAGTAGCTAAAGACCAAAATATATAGCATGTATTGTGAAATAGGAGAAAAATGCTCAAATGGGATGGGGAACTAGGGAGGGGGAGGGGAAAAGGAAATAAGGGAAAAGAAAACAGAAAAGCAAGAAAAAATGAAAACAAATTTTTTTTTTAAGTAAAGAGGGTGAAAGGGGTTGAAGGAAGGGAAGGGGAATGGTGGAAGGAAATAAAAATATTTCATTTATAGGGACAAATTTTATATGACGAATGTGTTCTTTATCTGTGTCAATATCTATACCTTTAATTAATGTAAAAAACGCTCCATTGCAAGTGATGTCTCCACTATCACACACCCAACCAGATCCCAACTGCTGAAAACACATTCAGTTAATGAAATAATCAAAAGGTGACTACACTAGTCAGTGTAGCATTCTGTCATCCAATCACCTTTGTGACATGTATGTCTTTGGAGGTGCCATTTTAGATCTAAATGATAACACTTGGTAAGAAATATAATCTTGTAAGGAACATCAGTCTTATACCAATTCTAATTTGCATTAAAATGAATTTTATCAGTAATTTTTATAATTAACAATAGTATTTTTGTTTGTTTAGCTGAGACGATATCTAGGCTAGTCACTGTATATTCTATTTAAACACACTGTATATTCTATTTAAATATTTTACATTATTTTGACATTTCCTGCCATAACTGCTTAAGAGTCTATAGGATTTTCAATATATCACAATGTTCCTATTGATAAAATATGTAATTCTGTACAAAAAATATGAGATTTTATGATAAATGAAACACGGAAAGATACATTGGAAATTACTTCTTAAATTTATTTCCAAACAAGATTTATCAGTTTTTTTAGAGCTGACACAACTTATTCATTAGAAAGCAACAAGTGTGCACATCTGTATATTTGCATGCTATAAATAGCTGTTCATGAAACAAAAGGTTGCTTAGAATACATAACCTCTTATTCGTTTAAATTATATGTTTCAGAGTTGAATATTATGATCTTGTTTTCAAATTCATGTGTGTGACTACCTAATTACAAATCAGACAGTTTAAACATAGTGTTTATTTCAAAGCATTGTATCTCAGAATAAAACTGCATTAGATACAACGCTGAGGAGGAAAATGGGGCAGACCTGTTGTGAGGATTGATCACAGATATCAATGTGTTCATTTTTTAGGCTAAGTGACTTTTTTTGCAACCAAATCTAATGCAGTGCTGACCAATTGAACCTCTTTGTACACGATAATGTTGACAACATGAGTAAACTATAATGAATCCTATTATATTATTTTTATCCTACTGAAGGCTTATTATCTGTTTAAGTGAAAATGATGTACAGGGCAAACAATGGGACCAGGGTTATCTGCCACATTGTTAATCTTGTTTGTATTATCTTTTGACCAGCTTTGTTGTAAAAGATAGGCTTTTTGTGTGGCAATAGCTAATGAGAAGAGAGAAATGTAGTCAGGAATAATTTGGAAAGGTTAATGAACTAGTCAGTGTTTAAGGCTCTTTTCTGAGAACCATGGCCAAATTGTATGGAATCTCAAGGACTATATAATTGTGGGGTTTGTTTCAGCAAGCTTTGTGATTTCAATTTTTTTTTTTATTTTGTTTCTGGATTTGTTGCTGTTTTGTGTGTTTTTTTTTTTATTTCACATTAGGATCTAAGGTACTATCTAATGAATTGGGAAAAGATGACTAACAAAATTATAGTATTCAGATTTTCACCAAAAAAAAAAAAAAAAATAAGAGCTACAGTAGATGCACCAGTTCAGACTGAGAATTGTAGGAATTGGTCATGGAAATAAAAAGAAAGTCCAGCTCACTATAGAACATGCATTGATAGGCTGGTCATATATGAAAACATTAAATGTTTAGTCAAAAAGAAACTTCAGCACAGGGTCATTAGATTGTTTATGTGCCTCTTTGTTTTTATAAGGCTCCCTTTAAGATTGGCTTAGAGACAACATGTCTGAATATGTTGATGAAGGTCATCAGTCCTTGCAACTGTGAAAGCCTGAAGGAGGAAGGGATTTTCAAAGAAAAAGGTCTCATTATCTGTGAGTGTTAGCAGTAACACATACACTCTAGGTAGAGTTAAATCTATCTAGCAGTTTTACAAGAATCCTTCTCACTTCCTTATCTTAAAGTTCAGAAAATATGGACAAAAGAATAAGATTGTTACATGATATTCTCTATTGGGAAAAATACATATGTACATAAATACATAATGCTTTACAAAGTTAATGTTAAATGAAGAGTTGGGTGTTACTATTTGTCATTTACTAATGGTAGTTAGTTGATGCAATGCTTAACATGTGTTGTGAGTCCTTAAAACATGAGATATGCCTGAAATTAAATGTACCAGGTTAAATTTTTGTACATGTTAATAGAAACAATGACAAATCTACATGTAAAATCCAACTTACATGCTATAATATCATAATATAAATTATGTAGTGTTTATTTACTGATGAATTATATTTTCTCTCTCTCTCTCTCTCTCTCTCTCTGTGTCTCTCCTATAACATCACAGTATGAACACAGTGCAGTTCAATAGTCCCATTTTAGCAACATAAGTTCATAGTCTGAATTTTCTTTCAAACAGTTTTGGTTAATTTACTGTTTATTTTCATAATTTGTCTTTTCATAATTGAATATTTTTCATGTAAGAAGTCAAGAATGGATCTCAGTAGCTTTATTTTATTTTATTTTGTTTCATTTTGTTCTGGCAGAACCAGGGATTGAACTCAGGTCCTTGGGCTTGCCAGGCAAACATTTATTCTACTGACCCATTTTCCTGGCCCCTCAGTAGCTTTAATATGAGCTGCATAAGTATCTTCTTCAAATTTATCTTACTATGTGTTCATTAAGTTTCTTGAATTCATCGATTAATAACTTGGGAAATTTCATGCATTAGTTCTTTAAATATTTTTCTATTCCATTTAGTGTTTATTTTTATATTTTTTAAAAATAGTGGAAAATATTTGAAAAGCAGAATTTCACTAAACAAAATGATTGTAATTTAATGATGGTTGCTTTATTTCTTCTTGTTTACAAATTAGTTTTTCAGATTGCAATTGAATTTAAAGTGTAATAATAATGATGTTCTACCAATGAGTGCTTATAGCAACTTTTCAGTCTCTAATTTCTACTGTGATTAAATATTAGGGTCATCATAGCACACATTTTAGTTTTTAAATCCATATCGCTAGAAAACATTCTGCCATGATATAGTTCTCAGTTGTCTCCCAAAATTCTCATAGATTCATATATGAGGCTTGTAAAAGGTAACTGATCATGGTGTTAATTGATGAGTGTATAACTGAGTTCACTGTTTGTAGTCGGGACTTGTTTGCAAAAGATGGAGCCCTGATGTAATGATGGGGAAGGACATATTCTTATCTCCCAATCCTCTCCTCTGTGTTTTCTGGCTACCATAAGGTAATTACTCTTCTTTGTCATGACTTTCTACTATGATATGTCTGCATCTGAATTTTCTAAAAACCCTGTGTATAAATAATCCTCCCCTCCTTTAAACTGTCAATGTTGAGTATTTTGTCTCAGTGACTGGAAAGTAGCCAATACAGAAATTTTGTATCATAAAAGTGGGATATTTGCTTTGACTGTACCTGATCGATCATATGATCCACAAAACTAATGGACTTGTTTTTTGGAGAAGAGACTGAAAAGGTTTCAAAGTGTCTTCTGGATAGATAAGGTAGAGAAGACCCAGAACGCTATAATCAAGGTTTTATCATCAGATCTTAGAAGATTAAAATGATATTGGTAATGTGGCTGATATAGAGCACTCTTTGGATGTTTCACTAGGAAACAAGCACTACATTAACTGTTGGACTAGAAACCATATGCATTATGCTGTAACCAAAAAGTATACAATTTGCTGTGTCACAGAGAGCAAGTTGGTCAAGCAATTGATGTGAGTCATCAACATGGCTGATGCCGACAAAGGATCTACAAACTGTAGTACAGAGTTTCAGGATAAATCCTGAAGGGATTTGACTGACCTTATTAGACACAAAATTTATAAATGAAGGACCATTTCACAGTATATATAAACATATATATCTGTATATACAAAATAGCATAGATATACAGTTATTTTCCCTTAATTCAATGAGAAGATTTGAAGTAGTAGTGTTTGTACAAGATATTATGTCTCTCTTACTATGAATACTAAAAAGACAGTACGCAATGCATTAATTATTATAGCTGTCCTACTAATCTTTTTTTAAACTGTCTCGTTGCTACTTCTTTCTGAATAAAATTATTTTTAAAAAAGAAAAACACTAACCAATAATATTCGATAATATTTGAATCTATTGAAACACTCTTATAAATATATATGCTATTTGTTTATGTGCATTCTCACTATTTTTTTTTGTGGAACTGGGGATTGAACTCAGGCCCTTGAGCTTGCCCAGCAAGCATTTATTTTACTGAGCTATCTCCCGAGGTCTATCAGTAACCTTGACATTTCTTGTCATATTTATTTTAGCTCTGAAAGTTGTGTTATGATACTTGGTGGTAGTTTTATTTCAGTGCGTCTGATAATTGATGTCACTTAACATATTCCATGTGTGTATTAGCCATCAAATAACATGTTCTTTGAATTTCATCTTCATTACTGTCACATTTTATTGCTTGTATACAATCTTATATCCTTAAAGATCACTAAGTGTATTTATCACCTTTTCACTGTTTTACCTCCTTTTCATAACTCTCATCCTCTGTCCACCCTTATGTGAAATAAACATATTTGTCAGGGAAGCACTTATTCTAGAGTCATCTCCCTTGGCTGATAAATATATTTTTATGAAAATAGTTCTAAATGTTAATAAAATGTGCAACTTCATATATGAAATTAATGTTTTTTTCTAAGAAAAAGTGTTTTCTTCTTAGAGTCAATGAGTACCTTTTCATAAATTGTTTGATAGTTATCTTATATATTAATGTTTAAAATCTGTTGAAAATTGATCTATTGTATGAAGTGTATACAATGTTTTTTCCTTTTGTGCTAAACATTAAGATAAATTTTAGGATTTACTAAAAAATATCATAGCTTCATCTTGTACTCTGAATAACTACTAGAAAGACAGCAGTATGCAATGCATTGAGTACTGCAGCTGTCCTTCTAACCGGTTTTGAAACTATTTCATTGCTATTTCTTTGTTATTAAAATTAATTTAAAAAACAAAAAAATGCAACTTTCTTGTCATGGCAGCTTCCACTTATATTTCAAAGGACAGCTTGGTAATCTAAGCAGTATGACCCTGAGAGGGAAATGTAAACCTATGAGAATGAAGCCTCACATGGAAAATATATCCCATGATTTTTTCCATGCCACAAATATATTTAGTCTATCTATGAAAATAATAGGAGTGCATGAAGTCAACCTAACAGAGAGGTCAGACAGGCTGTAAACAGTAAGCCCGTGGATGTAGGGGTGCCCACACTCTAGAACTCACATCTAACAGAAACATGATTCCAGTTGTAGATATGGAGCATTTGTGTTTGTCTCTTAATTTGGTATGAAGGATTTCTACCTCATTTCTTCTGCAATAAAATATTTACCTGTATCATTGTGTGATGTAAGTGTTTAACTATAATTCTGAATTTTATAGGGGCTCATAGTTAAGAGCTTGGATTTTTCATGAATGTTGGAAGTGGTACAACTTTAGTAAAACTTGAAAGTAGACTCAATGAAATTTTTTGAAAGAAATGCACCTGATAGCCTGATAGTGACCAGGTGCAACATGTTGTATCATAAGTTGAAAATGTTCCCCAAAAGTTCATGCATTTATGGGTGAATTTCTTGGAAGAAAAATAGATCATGTGCCAATGGATTCATGCACTGATAAGTTCATGAGTGTAGGTAATGTAATATTGTGGAATCCCACTAAAAGCACTAGATTTCTATTGGATGTGACTTGGAAGGACATGTATTATCCTTCACCAATCCATTCTCTCTTAACTTCCCAGGATTCATGATCTGAGTTTCTTTTGTCTGCAAAACTTTTTAGCCACAATAATTATGGTGTGGAATGAGCTGACTTTGAAGTAAAACTACTAAATACCGTGAGGCAAATTACACTTTTCCTCTTTTTAGCTGTGGCTAATGTGTAGTGTGTTACAGTGACAGAAATATATATTCTGGTTTCCAGAGTTCATCAGTGTGTAGAGTTCAATCTTCTACTTGGAGATGATAGTCAACAAAATATGGTTTCAACACTAGGATGGATGAATTTAATATTTCCTTAAAATTACTTCAGATGAAGCACCTAATTAGGTTTAATGATATAACTCATTTGAATTATAGTGAATTTGCTTTTTCCTAACAAAAGCTGAATGTCTTCTGAATTTGAAATCTGAAATGTGGAATGATCACTCAACTGAAGCATTACTCTCTACTATAGAAAATCAAATGATCTTGTTCAAAATCAAATGATGCAATATAAACAGTTTCAAAGTTGAAATAATTCATTGGGAAGAGTTCATTTCCTATTCTGGCTGCCTTAAGTATATTGAATATTTTACTGTAGTGAATTATAAAAGAATACAAGTAAGCACTGGGGAACCAAAGTATTTCCACTTTCGACACTTAAGTTTATCTCAAAAATCAATCAACAAAATGAACAAAAGGAATAAATTTCTCCAGGACTGGACATCACTTAAATGATTTCTTCCAATCATAAAATATTTTAATTCATGTACAGATAGCAATTCACTCTATAATTTTAATTTCTATGGTATTTATGACCATTTTAAATTCCCCATAAGCTCCAATTTTGTAGAGGGAGTCATAGTCGTCAATATTCACAGCATTTTTCTCATTTGTGTGAAATTACAGATGGTGATTCTAGTACTACTCTTTTGGGCTTTTCTTGAAAGTGGAGCATTGACTAATATACAAAGATCATGAGACCCTTGCACTCACTCACTTTTCATACCAGACAAAATGAGTTCTGATTACATAAGCATGGCCTAATACATCCTTCAATCCAAACTTTCTGAAAGTACTGACATTAGGCGCATTTTTTAGAAGAGAAGACAACAATGTAATAGAAAGAATAGAAAATTGACAAGGTTGTCAGTCCTATCTGAGCTATAATCTCACAGGGTGTGCTTTTGCAGAATCACTTATTTTCCCATTTGTACAGAGAGGGAACTCAACTACACCATGGTTTTTGTCAAATGAAAGGTAGCAGATGGGTTATGAGAGATAACAACACATATTCAGGAGCTGGGGAGATAGCTCAGTAGAATAAGTGCTTGCCCAGCAAGCACAAGGGCTTGAGTTCAGTACCCTGTTCCGCACTCCCCCAAAGAAAAAGAAAAAAAATCTTCCTTTAAAGCACCTGCAAGTAGGCACAGGGGCTAAGGGTTTGATCCCCTGGCTGCCATGCTGGCCTCACCCCCAGGTAATGCTGAGACTGCAATTGAGACTGGATGTTTTGGCATGTGCCTATAATCCCATCTCTTTGGAAGCTATAAACAGGACAGTCACTACAAGTGTGATCTAGTAATGAGATCCTGAACACTCTGTAAACTCTTAAACCCTTCCCTAAAAATACAAAAAAAAAAAAAAAAAGAATCCTTTTGTTTCACAATACTTTACTAGAATAATGAACAGCATGGCACTTTCACCATTTCAATGCAATTCACAATTAGCTCAGTTATTTTTGTCTTGTCATTGAGCAATTAACTGTAATATACACGCACACACGCACACACACACGTGTGTGTGTGTGTGCGTGTGTGTGTGTGTGTGTGATATTTGGATACAGATATTAAACAGTCCTTTCTATTCTTAGTATTATGAACAATAAATAAATGTTACATACTGATAAGAACAGCAAGAAAAGGGTTTTCTTTCTTTCTTTTGTATGTGTGGTATTGAGGATTGTGCCCTGGACCCAATACTGAGGGTTTTCAATTTTTCAGTTTGAGCCAGGATCTCACTAAGTTTCCAAGAAGGTATTAGACTTCTGATCCTCTTACCTCAGCATCCTAAAGTACTGGGAATCACTGCCCTGGCTATTTTCATGATTGAGGTAGGAATTAAAGATTCAGATGTCCATCTCTTTGAGTTTCTTATGCAGCTAAGACTAAATAAATGTCAGCGGAGCTTTAGTCATTTATTTCAAGGTCAAACTGGACTGAATATTCTAAGTATTTTATGCATATAGCTTCAAGTAGATAGCAATATAGGCTGTAGCTTTGGTTAAAACAGAACAACAGATCTTCAGAGAAAATATGATGCAATTAGACTTACTAAATGACCACTACTTTTACTTCAAGTGATTGTTCCAAGACAGTCTGATTGATACACATGGTAGAGCATTTTTTGTTTTAGTTTAGGAAGTCATATAGCATAACTTCTGTTGCTGATAAATTCCCCAAATGGTCACAGGTTTAATGTAATTGGAGGGACAAGACCACTCTACCTGTGCATGGTATGAGTGTGAAGATAACATTAAGAAGAACATATGTAATCAGAAAGATTGTTGTCTCCATCTATTAAATGTCTAACCTACCACAACTATACAACTCCATGCTAGATTTTTAGAGGAAAGTAAGAAACAATTTTAAATAACTTGAAAGAGGCAATACCATAATACACATTCAAGTCTTTTTTCCTACAAAACTAGTATTGTTTCTATTGTGCTCTACTGCTTCAAATAATATTATTCTGTCTTAGATTACTATATTTTGCAAAAATGTGTATTAGATACATAGTTACCATCAAATGGAAATCTAGCTAAGAGTTGAAAGACTTTATTTCCATGTCACCTTCTCTTACATTAATGATTTTGGGTGAGATTTTTCTCTTCTCTGGGCTTTTCATACAAAAATATGTGCCATTCTATCTCTAATGCCTCTGCAATTTCTTGCACGGTATAGTTCATAATTCACACTTATAGTGAAAATGCTACAAAATGGAGAGAAATCTGAGGCTTTCAAAATGTTTAATTAAAATATTATAATTTCTACATATTGAACTTCTAAAATGACTAATTTTGGTTTGGGGATTGCTTTTTGGGATCCCTACTAAACTACAAGGCATATAACATGAGATAGCTGTGCAATTGTGTGTCTCCTGTCTGAATATCTCCTTTTATATTCAATCACATTTCTTGAGTCAAGAGGCCCCTGTTGGCACAAGAATGCTTATGGATCTTATAGATTCATTTGAGTTACTAACTGAAATGAAATGAATTATTATGTGTTTGAATAGCGCTTGAAATAAAATAGAAATCTAATTCTCCAGGCAAGATATAGTACTATTTTTTTCTGTACACTACTATGTGCCCATTTGAAAGAGAAAGTCTTCCTAGAAACCTCTCCCTGAGGGATCACCTTATATAGCAATGGGAATGATCAGTTGAATTGTCAGAAAATGTTCCCAGTCTGGAATCCACTTCTTTGAAAACAGTAAGTATATAGAATTGAATGCAATATGTAGTTGTTGTATTATTCTAAGTATTTAATTATTTAAAATTTCACAAAAATCACTGAGAGGAATTATGAGTGCCAGAGACTTAATTACTTTTCAATTTTTTCAGAAAAATATTTTTCAAACAAAATCAGGAATTTAAGCACTATATACACTATTTATAATTGCTTAGCTTCGCTAAGTAGAGGTGAGATTCCAGAGCATCTATATTTATTTCATGTATGTTCTCCTGTTCTCTCACAGCATTCTATTTACCTGTAAGTAGTTATTTAATATTTTGAAGAATCCAGTTTAGAAAACACACTTTCAGTGCATTATCTGATTCAAAGTACATTTGGCAATTTTAATTAGTGTTGGAAGGATATAAAAAATAACCTTACAAATTTTATAGTAATCAGGGCTTTATATGTATAAAGGTATAAATATAAAGAAAATGTATTTTGTCTCTATTGTTAGTGTACTAATATATTTGAAAGGAAACAATGTTAAACAATGTTGCCTGGAGGCTGGTGGATAGGAATAATTTCATAATATGAAGGATAATAGAGTAGAACATTAATACCTGAAGGATAATAAAGAATTATGTAAATGGAATGAAAACATGAGAATGCTGCAGGAAGAAGGAAGATATATGTATCTATGGAAAGAGCAGCATATCATCTTTGAGAATAAAGGATGTTTGCATAGAGTATGAAATCTAAAAGAGGTTAAATGTAAACATGAAGATTTAGCTGTTGAGTTCCCAAAAGCTCATATTTTAACACCCTGGGACACTTTTGTGATGTGGTAAAAACTTTAGGAGCTCGAGTGCAAGAGAAAGGAGACTAGGTCACTCGGTGTGACCAGTTCATGATATATTACCTCTCTTCAGGGCTTCAAATACAAAGTGCACTAACAATGGGCTCAAACCTTTGAAACCACGAGGCAAAATAAATCTTTTCTCCTATTCATTTTTACATTCTCTTGAGTATTGCCACAAAAGCAAAATCCAGAGTAACCTGAGTAATAAGTGATGAATCAGGGAAAATCATCAGTGGCTACATCATGATGTGCCTTGTAAGTTTTTTTGTTTTTTTTTTTTTTTTTGAGAAATCTGAACTTCAAATCAAGGGTGATCATGTATGTAACCACCTTGTAAGTGATTAAAACACTAGAGTGACATAAAGTAGGTTTCTAAAAGAACATTTGGATTGGTACTTGGACCTGTAAGGTGCAAAACAAAGAAGAAGAAAAATGCACTTTTAAGCAAAGAAGCATCATAACTAATACATTAGATTTAATCTATGAAGAAAACTGAGTGATTCTTAAGCTTTTGTCCTGATAGATAGAAACTACAGGTGTTGTTAACTTATATGGTGAATAATAAAAGAAGAACAAGTTTGGGGAGAAATAGAAATACTTTTAGACAAATCTAAGATATATGTAAGGAGTGTTCCAATACAGTGAATGTTTTAATTTTAAATAAATTATTAAAATAAAAGACGTCGTAAATGCTCCTCGAAATACTTGTCTTAATTCAAAACATTGATCTTATCACTTTCCAAATAATTTCTGGAAGTTCTTTATCATGTTTTTATTTACAGAGCCATGGATTCCAGAATGTCCTGAATTTATCCAAAAAATTTACTGCTCACAGTTATTTGTATTGGACTTAACACTGCGCCAGGTGTTGTGAATAAGTTGGATGAGGGAACATTGTCATTTTTTATGATGATGCTTTTCTATTAGATGCTGTTCAGCATAGTTTTGATACCACCTCTTAAAGACACTCAATGCATAAAATACTTCAGAAAGTGAGAAGAATAATTAAATAAATTTGTTAGGGGCCAGGGAGATGGCTTAGAAGAATAAGCACTTGCCTGGCAAGTGCAAGGGTCTGAGTTCAATCCCAGGTTCCTTAAAAAAAGTTTGTTAGAAGTGAAGAAAATAGAATAATTTTGCTGTGTATACTCATTGTACATCTTACTGTGTATTGTACATTTTGCTGTGTATAATCTTTGTACATTTTGATCACTGTGTGTGTATGTGTATGTGTGTGTGTGTGTGTGTGTGTGTGTGTGCATATAACACCACAGCACAAATGAATAAGGACTGAGGTGTGTATATACATAAGATATGAATATAAATTCCTAAAGATTTTCATAGGATGAACATACAGTATTATTTATTTATTTATTTATTTAGTGCAGGGTCTACAGGATCTCACTATGTAGATGGTCTAGCAGCCTTCCAAGCACTGGGATTGCAGGCTCAGGCCACCAAGCCCAAGCTCAGTCACTATTTGAGCACGTCCAGAGGGCGTGGCAGGTACAGCAGGCTGGGGATGTAACCCCAGGGGCTGTGCACTACAAATGAAGGATCTTCAGTCCTCTGAGTTATCTGGCCTGTCCAACAGTTTCCTTTTTTATAATATTTATATTAATGTGTGCTTATAGTACATGATGATTAGCTTCATCATGGGGAATTCTTACATGTTCATAATAAATATTTTCTTTTTTATTCCTTTTCGTTCCACTCCCTCCCTTCCACATAGTCTCCATTTTAAAAATAGATAACTTGCATTTGAATTAACTTAAGTAGGTAAGATCATGAATAATGAGAGTGATGTGAAAAGAGAATGGAGCTAGAGTAGTACAAGGAAGTAAAACTCCCAACAAGACCTGGATGAGTTTCTGTTCTCTAAAAACCAAAGAATGTTTTTTTTTTTTTTGGTGGAACCAGGGATTGAACTCAGGGAAGTGCTTATTCCACGGAGCCATCTCCCCGGCCCTATGAGAAGAAAGATCTTCACTAAAATGTTTGGACGGGATATCCTGTCTGGTCCTTGAACTATGGATAACCACTAGGAAGATAACAATGTAAAAAGTATTAATTATTGAAACTGTACTATAATTCAGCTTTGAAAAAAGATATGCAATTACATTCTCTTAACTCATTGAATAGAGGCATCTGCTCTAATAGTGTTTATAAATAGAGTATCAGGTATACACCTTATAGAACAAAGAGCCACTACGAAAATAATGTGCAATGTATATTTTTGGAATCTGTCTTACTAATTTGATTTGAAACTGTCTCATTGCTATTTGTTCTTCAAACAAATAAAATAAATTTAAAAAGAAAATATTCTTCAAAAAATAAAAATAAAAAAATAAAACCTAGCTGGGCGTGGTGGCGCAGGCCTCTAATCCCAGCACTTGGGAGGCTGAGGCAGGAGAATTGTTGTGAGTTCAAGACCAGCTTGAGCTACAAAGTGAGCTTAAGGCCAGCCTGAACTGCACAGTGAGACCCTGTATCATAAGTAAATAAAAATAAGTAAATAAATAAAACCAAAGAATGAACTTTAGGAACAAACCGAAGCTGAGGGTAAAACTTTATTGGTACCTGAGTAGGTTGCCGGGGGAAGCTGTCTCTTTTAGTGACTTTTACAGTGTAAAACCGTGTGGAGCTAAGGCAGAGAGAATGGCAACTCGCTTAGATGGACAAGAGGTGGGAAAAAACTATGGTCAAACAATGGAGTTACAAGCACCATTTCTCTGGTAAAGTTGATTACACCCAGGACCAAATGGGGAAGCGAGTCATGGAGTAAGCAGGCATGGATACCAGACAGGGTTTCTTCCCATTGGGGGTTGGGCTAGTGACTCACTTGGATCTTTCCAGGTGATGGAAACCTATTTAGAATATCAATCCCAGATGCTACTCTTTTAGCATTTGGCCTTTCGGTCTTTAGGTCTGGTTCACAGCAGGAGCATCTGTCCCTCCAATATTTGTCTTTGTCTTCTATGTTATCTCCTTGCAGAGCCTGGCTTTGTCTGACTGACTATAATATTTTTAGCTAACTCAGCTGCCTACAAGAACAGAGTTATAAAAAGGTGGGATCACATTTGCTGATTCTTTCTAGTATTCCCTATGTTCTCTGGTTTAGTTCATGAACTGTCTGATACACCTATGTGTTCAAGATTTTTACCTACTTCCTAATCCAGTAGATTTAGTACTTCTGTTTTAGTATTTAGATCTTTGATCCATTTTCATTTTGCTTTAGTGCATGGTGATACACATGGACTTAATTTTTGATATGTGTAGTGCAGATTTTATAGCACCATTTATTAAACAGGCTGTATTTCTTCCAGTGAACATGTTTGGAACACTTGCCAAAGATAAGGTGGATGAATGTATTTCAAGTTCCTTCTATACGTTTGTTCTACTGATCCTCAGGCCTGACTTTTTTCCAATACCATGCCAATTTTATCACTGTAGCTTTGTATTATAATTTCAACTGACTTGTCTTTGTTGCCCATATTGTTTTGTTATTCTAGGATTTGTATGGGTACAAATAAATAAGACAACCAGTAGAGTAGGGGAGAACAATAGACAGTTTTCCCTCAACAAAGGCATTCTATGTAGAACATATAAAGATTCGAAAAAAAATCAGGCCCCCTACAAAATTCAGACCCAATGCAAAAATGAATATTTGAGCTCTTTCTCATCCATTTATACCTATTTTTCATATTTCTTCACTGTCAATATCTTTCAATGAAACATCACAAATAATGTATCAATAGTTAATACTGGCCTATGACTCTGTTTTAAACCCACATTGAGACATATTACAAGACAGATTTTATTTCTTATATCTACAAGTTTACCTTGCCAACCTTTTGATGATGTAATGCATACTAGGACAAAATGCAATAAAACATAATTATTCACTAAATTACATAACATTTTTCATTCTCAAGTGCCTGGCTATGACTTTAAACTTTATTGATCCATATAATGTTTATTTGGCTGAGTCCTTCAACTTCCCGAAATACTTTTTAAAAAGTATTGCTTTCCAGGATCAAGATTTTCAAAAACATATATTGTTTCTTAACTTTCGTGCTTGATCTACCCTTATTTTTATTGTTCCAGAAAATTCAGTTTTAAGTAATAACTGCACTTTAGTTTTGCTATCCCTACAGTGGAATTCTCCATTTCTCCTTCCTTGTTTTGGGTAGTGGTAGTTGTATGTGTGAAGTGCTAAGTACTTAACTTCTACCCGAATAAAATAAGCAAGTTTTGACTTCTACAAACTTCCTAAAACATTTTTCCTTGGGAAGCAATTAAGTCATAAATATAGGAACAGTATGAATGCAGTTGGTGCCCATGTCTGGTTTAGAAAAATGTTACAACAGCATGTTGCCATCTATGAAGCAGGGACCAAGGCTCTCATCTGAAGAATCTCCTGGTAACTTTATGTCAGAAATCTGTTTGCCTAACTATGAGTTATGTATTGCAGTTGTTTATAAGTTACTCTCGCAGCCTAAATATATGAATTCAGGCTACTAAAACTCTCCTCCTTTTTAAAGAAAGAAAGAAAATAATAATTAGGATGACAATGATGATGAAACAGTTTCAAACCAGGCCAATAGGACAGCCATAATAAATAATAAATTACATATTAATATCTTCATAGTGGTTATCCAGAGTACAGGATGTAGGCAAGAAATATTGCCCAAATAATATTTCCTCAGATCTTCCATTTAATGAACTAAGGAATTAGCTGTATAACAGTATATATATATATATATATACCTGATTTAAATATGAAATAAATAAATATAAATCTTAGCTGCATCTTTTCTCACTGTAAGAAAACACAGTGGGGTTGGGGAGATGTCTCAGTGGAATAAGTGCTTCTGTGGCAAGCAGAAGAACCTGAGTTCAATCCCCAGTTCCTACAAAAAAAAAAAAAAAAAAAACAATGATTTATTCCCTAAGATTCAGTGTTATCTACATGTGGACCATAGTGGTTAGACCTCCAATTATTTGTCTTTAAAACACATAACAACAAAAAACAAAGAAGAACATCCTAGAGAACAGACCTTATTAAATTCAATGAAAAGTACTCTAAAGCAAGATACACAATTTGCAGAATTCTCTGCTTCTAATCTCATCTTCTGTGTTCCACTTATGTCTCCTCTGTAAAAATTTCATATTTCACATAACATAGTATTTAACATATGTCAGATAATTTAAAATAAAAAATTGTATGGTACCTGATAAAAATCAACTGATAGAAGTCATATGTCATATAATAGGTGAGTTTTAACAATTTATTACAATTCTCATAGTACTGCATTTATCTTTGTTAGATGGAGGCATTTGACAGAAATGCCTCTTATCTTTAGCTTCATCTACATATATAATAACTTTTTATTAAATTCTATAATCAAAGTATCATTTAAAAATAGTACAACTGTTACTGGGAATGTAAGAGAATGGATAGAAAAACTGCATTGTCCTTTGAATTTGTACTGTTCATCTTTTTCTTAGCACTTTTAACATAAGATTAAATAATAACAAAATAAAATGTCTGTTATTATTTTATTCTTACAAAGTTTTTTTTATTTTAAAAAGACTAGAAAATAAAAATGATACAAAATTTTAAACAGGAGGATAGGAAATTAACAATAGTTATTATGTATTACATAGTGTTATTTTCAAAGTAGTTGTCAGACTGTCAAACAATATAAGCACTAACTATTCTTTTCAAAGAACTTATAAAAATTAGTCGCATAATTATCTTAGATATCTTTTGTATATATATAGATATGGATATATGGATATATACATATATATATACATATATGAATATATATACCTATATATGGATACGTTTTTCCCCTCTTTTCCTCTTTACTTCCATTCCAGTCTTCCTTTACTTTTGAGAAGTTCTTTCCCTTTCACAATATCTGGGTTACCTTTGGGATTTTACATACTTTTTCAGTTTCCTTTACTAGGGGAACAATATGATGTTTGCACATGCAAGCCAGATTTATTTCACTTATAAGTATACTTTGAGTTGCATCCATTTACCTACAAAAGTCTCGAGTTTATCTTTATTTAAAGCTGAATAATACTCCATTGTATAAAAATACATATTTTTATCCATTCTTCATTAATGGGCATTTGCTTGTTTCTCAAGCTTTCTCCACTATAAACTGAGCTGCCATAAATATGGGTACATATGTATCATTTTGGCATGACGGTTTTAATTGTGCTGGCAAAATACCCAGAAGGAAAATAGCTACCTTGATGGGACCTCTAACTCCTGTTCTGGAATCTCCACCCTGATTTTCATAGTGGTTGCACCAGTCTACACTCCCAACATAATTATTGAATCTTTGATATAATTCAGCTATAAAAAACCTGTAAATATAATTTCATGTATGCACCTTGTACAGTACCAAAACATTATGAAAACAGTTTGCAATGTATTAATTCATCGACTCTGTATGGTTAAGGTGTCTTGAAACTGTCTGATTGACATTTGTATTTTAATAAAATAAAAATAAATGGAAAAAAAACGATTAAAAAAAAAAACAGTGTTAAACTATTCCTTTTTCCCCACAGCCACTTCAGCATTTTTCCCCTAATGGATAGTGATAATTATCTCCACTTTATATGTTTATTAGCTACTTGTATATCATTTTTGGAGTGATGTTAGTATGTCTTTTATCCACTTGAGAATGAGATTGACACTTTTGTCCTTGTTGTTATGGAATTTTAAGAGTTCTCTAAATATTTTGACTATCAATCCCTTATGAATTAAAAAAAAATAGAAATATGTTCTTGTGTTTTGTGTGTCGACTCATATTTTTCTAAATTTCCATTAGTAGCATTTATTTTTTTTTAAATTTGGGCTGGAGATAAAGCACAGCCACAAGTGCCTTCTGGGCAAAAGTAATGCCCTGATTTCAACTCCAAGTACAAAAATACTGTACTTTTTTCTACTTATTTGGTGGAATTTACTTTTACAATTGTATCAATTATTTCCACCAATGTAATATTTTGCTTTTCTATATTGACTTATTCTTATGTTATCATTTTCATGTTTTAATAATCTATTTCTATATTTTTCTTTATCTCAGGTAAAATTGCCTTTTATATTTTTCAGTTATTTATAAATATCTTCTTTTTCCCCTTATAAATAAGCATAAATTTCTCCATTTTAATGACAAGTAAACATTTTTACAGGAATTAAAATTTTTTCCTGTGGTAGTTATCCCATAATTTGCTTTATATTTTCTGTAATGTTATTTTAGTAATGTTAAAACATCTGAGAAAAATGCTTGCAGGTATAAAAGAAAAAATGACTAGCTCAGACTTTAGAAGATCCTTGGTAGTGTTTAGACCCATTAAGTTTAGCAGGAGAGATTCCTTGGTACTAGAGGAAAAGATTCTGTGGATTTAGGTCAGAATATTTCTTTTGGCTAATGTCTATGAAACCACTTGTAAAATACATATAAATGCATACTTATTACTATTCATATATCTTGCGACACTATGCGGTCTTATAGTGCCTCTATATCATCTAAAATGAAACAATTTGAGGTTGAAGTGTGTATACTTAATAATGATACCAGGATATCATGTATAAACTCGGACCATCTTGAGAAAATTGAGAGATATAGTCCCATAATACAGGTCACTTGGAGCAGTTACTTTCATTTCCAATGTCTTTTTTAAGTAAAGACAATGGAAAAATATTTTTCCTTTCCTGTTTTGCCCTTTACCATGAAAGGTCCATTTATAGGAGGAAGTTTCACCTACATAATCCATTACCATGTGGACTATTGTTTTCTGCAGTTTATAATCTTTTTTGTATCTTTCCTGATAATTCAATGTTGAGAAATATAGATTGTTGAGAAAGAAGCAGAATAAGATAGGTTTTATTTTTTCTGACTTGCTCACTAATGCATTAATTATATATAGCAAGTTGGATGAGCTGCAGTTTTTAACATGCTCATAAAAATATTTTCACTCTATAAAGAAGTGTACTAATTTCTCACATTGGCATGATTTAAGGGACACACTCTGTGGAAAGGGTTCTGCAGTTCAATATTTTATCAAGCTGAGTACCACAGTTACCAGTTCTACAGCTCTTAACATTTAAGGATGCTTTGGTGAGAAGCAGGGGCTCCTGTGGTAGAGAAAGAAAGTACAATTCTGTAGAGCAGGAGTTAGGAGACATATTCATTGGCTCAGTTGAAGTTTTGGGTCAATTCAAATAGATCATATGCAAATTTGCAGAAAGTGAGGAATACATAATCTGGAAGATCTGTGAAGGAAGCACGACAGGTGGAGCGTGTATGTAGTAGGTGAAGCTCAAAATTATATCAATGAAAATATCACAGTGTCAGATAACCAGAAAATTTTAGTAGTTTAAATAAATAAGCTCTTACCATAATATAGGTATGGCTCTAGGTACTTTATGTTCACTCACACATTTATTCGCTATTATTTTTGGTATGTCTGTTATTTTTATAGGTTTATTTCCACAAACACTTACACATGTGTTATAATGGCCTATAGGGTCATACAATAATACACTTCATGACATAATAGCCCAGCAGCAATAGGCTATGCCATACAGTGCAAGTATGCAATAAATGACAATTTATACGTTTAGGTAAGTATGGTCCATGATATCTACACAATAAAATTTTACTTATTTATCAGAACGTATACCCTTCATTAAGATATTCATACCTCTACAATAGTACCACATAAAATGAGTACCTATAATCTTTGGACTGGCATCAAATATGAAAAGATCCTTTAAAGACTTCTCGA
>PVKA01021774.1:0-38147 GCA_004027165.1 Ctenomys sociabilis
ATGCTTACTACCAAGTTAATAAGGACTTTATAGCTTGCAGTACACAATAAACGTAACCATTATATACAACAAACATACCAATAAAAAGAAATTAATAAAAACTGAAACTAATATAAAAGAGTACATTGTTAAACACAGAAAATTGCAAGAACTGAGCATTATCCACTAATATGATATAAAAATATGGCAGTAAGAGAGTCTTTGCAGTATTTCCAGTTAAAATTTTCATTTTATAAAGATTGTACATGCATACCAAAAAGAACATAGCTATAAGATTTAAAGATGAGATAATTTTGATGGTACCCTAGCAATATTTTAAAATTTCTCTGAGCTGATGATTCATGCATTACATGAGGATTCTAGTCTGTTTTATGCACCAATGTGAATATTTGTTGAGCACTCACAGGTATCAGAGAGCAATTAGAAGTCTTAAGACACTGTATGATGATAGTTGAGCTGTGAATATTGGTGATATGTTCTCTAATGCTGGAATTAATGAAACTAGACAGAGAGGACCTGCAGTCTGATACTTTGTCCCATTAGATCTTGTCTAGGCTTTACTATCATCATGTGTGATCAGCCAGAGAATTTTCATATAAACTTTTATTAGTGAAGCACATGTCCTTGCAATATACAGTCAATATTAATAATGCCTTGACAATGTTCTTGACTATTAATTTTAATAAAGAAAAAAGCAGCACAAACATTAAATCATACTTTTCTGATTTTTCTCTTCAAATTTTTTGTACTGTTTTGCAGCACCATGTCAATGCAAATTTTAGAGTTTTAATCTCAAAAACATTATTGGAAATCTAACATTATTCAGAATACTTCTTTTGACTGAGGCTAGGAATTGCAAGTAGAATATTCTTATTTAGGATACTCTTGAATATTGTAAATTAGGTTTCACAGTTTCGCACGCATCCAGTCTAGGTAATGTGGCCACAGATTCTCCTCTTCACTTCTGCAGAGACTCTAAATGGAGTGTATATTAAATAAGCTGTATTATACCTGTCACATGAGGTCAAAATTTAGTGCACAGAATAAATGACTTTCGCTGTGTTTTTCTTTTCTTTCTTCCTTCCTATCTCCCTTCTCTTTTCTTTCTTTCTTTCTTTCTTTCTTTCTTTCTTTCTTTCTTTCTTTCTTTCTTTCTTTCTGTCTGTCTGTCTGTCTGTCTGTCTGTCTGTCTGTCTTCCTTTTTTTTCTTTCTTCCAGCTCAGCTCACCCTGAGAACAGGGCTGCCATTCAATCACTGTCCCTTGAGCTGCCTAAGCAGGAGCTTTAGACTGCTGAGCTGAGCTATCTCTCCTGCCCATGTGGTTCTCTTTTCTAGGTTTTTACGTTGCTTTTTGGTTTAAAATATCTTCCTGAATAGCAAATCTTTTATAGAACTTTGACATTGGACAGATTTTATTCATTAAGTAGAATTCTGTGCAAATTTCCAAAAAACATTGGTACTAAATTGCCATATTGTATTTCCTTCAAAAGTTGAGTTCTGGGGGCCTGCCTATTAGCTCAGTTGTTTAAGTGACTTCTTAAACAAAGTAAACAGCATGCTGTGGTTCAATCCCCAGACCCTCAGGCCAATCCAGACTTGCCAAGAAGGCCTCCTGAGCCAGCCAAAAAAAAGAATTCTGAAAAGTTGAGTACTGGTTACTAATTACACTAGAACAAGACCACCATTTTAGAATGTCCTAAGAATTTCAACTTGTGAAACATAGGAAAATATTTTTCCAGAGTAGCATAACTGGCATTAAATTAAAAGCTCATTTTGCATGGCATTAGAGATGGAACACAGTCTAGTTCCAAACGCCCTAAAGTCTCCCATGAATTGTGGAACCCAGATCAGAATGCTGCTGTTCTTCCTAAAAGTCTTCATCTGACAACAATTTTCCTCTCAGCATGCTAACACAATTTGCAAAGAAAATGCCCCCTATTCTGTAGTCCTTAATCACAGATGGCTTTTTCAATCTTGACTCTAAGCAGACTCTAATTCATATAACAGAGGCATTGCTTCTGGCAGTAAAAAGAAAATTAAGAAAATAAGCAACACGAAATAAGATTGAAAATTACAATGCGGTAGTTGCCTTAAAAAAAGTAAAAGCTCTAGGGCTGGGGAGAGAGCTCAGCCACCTAAGTGCCTGCCTGGCGAGCCCAAGGACCCAGGCTCAGTCCTCGGTGCTTCACGAGGTTCAGGCCCTGCGCCAAACTGGTCACTGAAAGCAGGCATAGTGGCACCCACCAGTAATCCCAGTGCTGGGGCGGCTGGGACAGAGGATCACTATGACTCCAAGCTGTGTAGTGAGACCATGTACCACATAAGTAAATAAATGTCGTAAATTTCAGTGGGTTCCTAATTTTGTCTCCTGGGTGAGCAACGTAATAGGACTCACAGCTCTAGGCTGAGAAGGGTCTCAAATTTGGTGTAAGCTTCCATGATCTCCCAGTGGAATCACTTGACAGTGGTGAATAAGACTTCCTAGACTTTTTTTTTAAATACCATGTCCCCGTACACTTGATTATTTAGCACAACAAGCCCTTCCTTTCTGCAAGTTTTACATATTGTTTATTTTTGTCTTCAGGGCTATTCAGATTACCATTGAATTTGTTCAGAAATTGATGTGACGACTTTCTTTGTAAGGGTTTCAATGTCCCCTGATCTTTTCAAATTTTACTTAGCTTGTGCAGCTGATAGCACCCATCACACTGAGAAGACCAGTGCCTGAAGTTATCTTATGTGACATTTAAACTTTTTAATCATTTGAGGATGCAGAGTTATTTTTTTTTATTGATATAATTGTAACTGTGAAGAGAAATGTCCAGGCCCAGACCAGAGAATACTTTTACTAAGAACCAACTAGGCAGATAACATGGATTGCTACAGAGAGTTGTTCACCTGGCCGTTTTCCAACTTTCCTTGCCATTAACTCCCTTTATTAGCTCAGCTTTTAGGCAAGTCAGAAGATGGGTTTACTCCTTACTCTGGTAAGCCATCAGAGGAAAAGCAGAGAAGTAGAAAGTGGCTTACAGTGTTATGTCCACAGTGGAGAAGGCAGACAGAGGGGGACAGCATGACAAGGATGCCCTGCGTGCATCAGACCCTCCAGAAGGCATACTCAAAGGCCTTAGGAAATTGTGACTCTGTAATTTTTTCTCCATATACTAAAGCATATCCAGCAACTATGTGCCCCATAGATAACGTTGCAACCTGCAGCGTACCTGATGTCTCAGTTCTAGACCTTCTAAGCACAGTCTAACTAACAGCTTATTGACTTGAAAAAACAGAAATTTTCTATGAGTCAGCATAATTTAAAGGAAGGACTTTTTCACTCTTTCCCTAGTAGCCCTGTTTTTATAAATTAATCCTGTCAGCAATGATTGAGTCAACACGTTCTCACTAAATCTTTGAATTATATTTTATAATAAATAATGGACAAGTTAGAACATGCTCTGTGACTATCTCTTTTCCTAAATTAATGGGGCTCATTCCCACATAATACTTTTTTAAAAATCCAATTTTCTCCAGTTAAAATAAATGACTTGTAATTTAAAATAAAATTAGTTCCCATAATTGGTAAAATTAAACATAGCCCTTAACTATATTTTAGTAAAATATATAATTCCACAATCAAATATAAGTTTTATGCTCAGTTGGTATCATGAGAAATTTTTCTTATTTAGTTAATTATTCAAATATATTAACATTGCATGCACATGATTGTGACAAAATGTCTAATGCAATTCATAGTATAAATTGCAATTCTGATGATTTACTTAGCATTACACACTCCTCCTTCTCCAAAGGATCTTTTATGTATCTACATATCTATGACTCAGTGCTTTAAGTAAGTTCAAGTTTCCATTAGAAAACAATCATAAAGTACTTTGTCAAAAATAAATGTAAAGAGCAGGGGAGACAGCTCAGTAGAATAAGCACTCTCTGGCAAGCACAAGGGCCTGAGTTCTATCCCTGGTTCTGCCAAAATAATAAAAAATAAACAGGAAATGTAAAATGCATGCTTTTAACTTTTGAAACAAAAAATTTAATTTTCCAAATGAATTGTGACTCCCCCTGTACACATGCATTCTGTCCAAAATATTTTTTGAATATGTATCTTCAAAATGAGTAAAAATTTCAAGAGATAACAGAGAAATTAAAGATAGGGTATGGCTGCTTCTTTTCTTTCTATAATAATATTTATAAATTATTTAGAATTTGCCACTGATATTCTTCTCTGCGGAATTTAACTCTGTTTATCCATATGACCCAGGACTTCAAAGCTGAGCAGTTACATTGAAGGGCTGGGGGGATGGATGCAAAGGAGTTGTAAGCTCTTGGGGATGAATCTCTGTAGAGGTGACAGCACCCTTTCCACTTGTGTTCTCAAATGTCCTTTCTCTGACTTCACCTTTTATCTTCTTCGTTTTTCTCTTTGCTTCTGTTTCTCTCATTCTCTTTTCACTTTATACAAGGTATTTAATGCTAGACAAAGTCACCATTCTTTTACAAAATCATCATTTATTTTGTTTTCATTTCCTAAACAGAATGATTTCTGAATGGTACTATACAAGCAACCGCTTCTAATTTTACCCAATGGCCTGAAAATACTTCACTATTTAAAAAAAGCACATAGGCCATTTAAAATGTATTCATACACCTTGGATAAAAAGTCTCATTAACAGTAGTCTATACTGTAAAACTCTGAGGTGATAAAACAATGCTGCGATAATATTATCCAAAACTATGGAGACTCATCCTATGAAAAGCTTGAGAGTGTGAAATGCAGCAAGTCCAGATGAGGAACTGAATTTTAAGACTTGTTTAACTTACAATATTCTAAGTATGATTCAAACAGCCATATATTGTTCCTTGCTAATGCATTTGGCAAATGATTATTCTCATTTACTAAAAAGATTTCCATCTTTTTGGTACCATTGTGTATGACAAATGCTGTTGACATATAACAACATTGAGAAGCCCGTACCTGGAACCCCTGCAGGATGAGCAGTGTGACTTGGATCTGCAAATTGACTCTGAATACTTTTATGTTAATGTCTCAGTCCCTCGACTACTATGCTATTGGCAGACAGGTAGTGGGACTTGGATCTTCTTGGAAGATGTTAGCTCGCTGAGGATGTGAGCTTAAAACAGATGCTGGGACCCTTTCCCTTTTGCTTGCTGTGCTTTGAACAGTCTCCTCCTCCGTGTAAAAGATGAAAATTAAGCCAATTTGTACCTCGATTTTTAGCATCATAAGACTCTGAATAGAAATACAACCAAAGTTTACCTCTGTTGTTTATTCATAAAAAATAGAATGTGTTTGTTATTTAAAAAAAATCTAATAGAGGGCTAGGCATATAACTCAGTGGCACAAGTACCTGCCCAAGTTTAATCCTTGGTGTTGCAAAAAAAGAAAGAAAAAAAAAACTAATACAACTTTCTAACTTGTTCTGCAACCCAGATCATTGTTTTCAAGTTCAGAGATTGCTCCTTGCTTCTATACTTAACTGTACCTTTATCATTTGTTCACGTAGCATATGCCTTTTAGCATGTTTGATTCCCTCCTGTATCCTTCCCAAACTATATTCAAAACAAAAGAATAAAAGACCCATGTTATTTAGGGAAGTAGTTTAGCAATAGTTCCAAGTGCTTGAAAATACATAACTGATTAGAAGTTCTAATTAGTAATTTCTTACATGAAAGGAAATGAGAAATAGGAGTCTAGAATTCCTTATGGAAAATAAATATTATGAAATTAAATTAGATGGTGTTTGAACAAGTCTGTAAATGTACAGCAAAGAAGATTAACTGGTAACCTTTAAATTAGTGAAGTGAATGATATGTGATTCCATGGAAGCTATTATATAATTAGGAAATGAAATACTCTTCACTGAAAAATATAGTATTCTTAAAACTTTATCATGTAGTTTTGTCATTTCTTAGACATTAAGAGTAGAAATATTTAGAACATTTCAAATAATAGGAGATCTGTTGTGTATAATTTTAATTTGGTCAATATAACCTAATTGAGGGCAATATATGTAATGAAAGATAAAATTACATTAAAGTTAAATGCTCAAGAGCAAGTGGTAAAAACTAGATGAACCTTAAAAATTGGATGAAACCAGAAGGCATGGTTTATACAACCATGTCAAAATAAGTAATATAAGTATATAAATACTAATAGAACTTTAGGCACATGTTTAGTACTTTCTGGTGCATTGCATCTTGGAATGGCACTGTGCATATGCTTGTGCATGTGTGTGTGCATGTGTGATTGTGTGTGTGTGTGTGTGTGTGTGTGTGTGTGTGTGTGACTATGAGACTGTTTGGTCAGGTAAGCTCTTATTTTAGAAAGTTTTCGGATTGAAAACCACATTTCAGAAATATGACTCTAGTATTGGTAGTGTTTCCTTATCCAAGTGTTAGCTCTGGTAGAAACAGCTGCTCAAACACCATGCATTCTCCAAGAAATCACTGAATGAGGCAGGTCAAGATTAATCTTGGAAGAAAGGAGACAATTAGGATAAACTCATGAGAACATTTGCAAATATTAACCCAGTGGGTTGTTCCTTGACTCATTGCTCATCATTACTGATTCTAATATTAATTTAAAGGAAGTTGACATCACAGTTACTATTTTTTGGAAGCCATCAAGTAAGTAGGAGTAGCTGAAAAGTAAGCATGAGAGAGAAGCCCATGCTCGGAACCCCTGCAGGATGAGTGGTGTGACTTGGACCTACAATTTGACTTTGAATACTTTTATGCTGATATCTTGGTCCCTTGACTACTATGCTATTGGCAGACAGGTAGTAGGACCTGGGTTTCCTTGGAAGATGTTAGCTCGCCAAGGATGTGAGCTTAAAACAGGCGCTCGGACCCTTTTCCCTTTTGCTTGCTGTGTTTCGACCAGTCTTCTCCTCCGTAGTGTGCTGTGCACTCCAGGTCCAAAGCAACAGGGACAGGTGCATACACCTGAACCTTGTGAAACTAAGCAAACAACAATCTTTTCTCCTGTTTTTCTCAAGTATTTGTCACAGTGATTGGAAAGCTAATTCTGAGGAAAGCTGAACACAAGAGAGTGAGTGATCTGCAGAATGCAGGCAAGTTCAGGTTCTAGACAGAAGCACATAACTAGATATTCCCCCTCCTGCCTCCCAGCTAGAGATAGAAGGATCCGTCTTTAAATAGTGATGGGATTTGCAGATCATGCATAATTTTTATGATGAATCTCTATGAGAACTGCATAAGCTCATACTTTATGTACGTTAGCTTGAAAACCATCTAGGGGGTACTTCATGAGAGCTGTTTAAGAAAGAAGCAGAATGTAGATTTAGAATCAGCCATTATTTCAAAGTCACAAGTCTTCTGGGGGGTAGAGAAAGCCAACAATGACAATGCCCGCCACAGCGGTGCAGGGTCACATTCCTGCAGTCTCAGGTGATCAGGGTGCTGACAGGAAGATCACAACTTCCAGGCTGGCAGGGCAGTGTAGTAAGAGCCTAGCTCGAAATAAACAGGGATGAGGATGTTATATACAACTATTCTACCACAGTGTGGAAAATAATTGAATATAATTCATAGTTGTATATAATTCGTGAGTCCTGGAGTTCAACCTGTAGTACCAACTGCTCTGGAAGAAAGCAAAAAAAGGTAAAACAAACTCCAAAAACGAATCCAGGAAACTGGTATGCTCCTGTAGAAGGCTAAAGGTAAAGTACTTGAGCTCTTTAAAGATATATTGTTTAGGGTTGGCCAGATAGATCAGCAGATTAAAGCTCTTCCTTAGGCAGATTCAGGGGCTGGAGATTGAGACTCGGTATGGTAACACATGCCCGTAATCCCAGCACTTGGGAGACTGAAAACAGGAGGATCACTATGAGTTAGGTCTGTGTGGTGAGACCTGTAGACCCTGTAGCAAATATACACACAAAAAAGATACACTGTTGAAATTTACAGTCTCTACAACTGAAAACTTTGCTGCCTCAAAAAGCAACTACAAATTTCTGAAACATAAATTCTTTTGTCCTTGGTAGGACATGGCTGATTCCTGATAATAATAATTAGAGGTACTGTTAAACAACTGAATATTATTTGAGAAAAATAACTAAAGAAAACCATACTAGACATAAAATGAAAAAATAAGAGCCAATAGAAAGAGTTAAGAATAAAATGCAAAATAAAAACAAAACTTTTCTTAAAGTTTATTTAAAAAAAGGACACAAACCATGTGAAATGCAGTACTCATTTCATTGAAGCGAAGTTATGCTAAGAATGAGGTAAATGAGTTGATCTGATGGGATGATTCTACTCTGAAGGAAGGTGCTTAAAAGAGTACTGAAAAGGAAGTTTCTTCCATTTTCTGCACGTCATCTTACCTACTCTAAAAAGCCTGCAAACCTATTTCTGGCCTGTCATTGTCCTGTGAGTCACTCCTAAACCTCAGGTGTGCTCACTCCTCACATTGCTAGTTTGGCATGACATTCTGCTCCTGTGATTTTTTTATGTGTTCTCTATCTCATTCGTTTATGACATTCTGTGAGTTGGAACTAAGACTTATCTTTGAGAGACTTAAACATAAATAGCATATCTTAAACAAGGTACTTATTTAGGTATCACAATCTATTTTACAAATAAATGCAAACATAATTCGACTTCCATGACAGTTCATTGATAAAAGGAACATTTAAGAAGGTACAAAGCAAATACAGGTGAAGCTACTGGGCAGGTTTATGCAAAATATCATCACTTTGTAATTCTTTGTGTAACAAAATACATTCCATTTACAACATGGCCATATTGACTGTTTCTCTTACACCCTTGTCTCACAAACTCTAGAAGGGAGAAGATGCTATAATGTCAAAGTTTCAGACTGTTTTTCTACCATTTTTATTCGGTCAGATAAGATTGAGACAAATATAATCACGTGGAATGAGGATAATTTCTCCAAACAGAAAATTTAGTTTTTGGAAGACCATAAGTAGAATTTTAGGGAAAAAAAACTATATGTTAACTCTTTAATATTTGCATACACACTCACTGTGTTACTTGATCAAGTTTTACATTTTAAGAAGAATATAGAAAATTGTTTACATCTTGAAATAGAGATAAAAGTTTTCTCCCATGATATCAAGCTATCGTAGTTGTCTTGAAGGGTCAAGTTGGATAAATTGGTAAAGATATTAGCCAACGTCCCTTGCATTGAACCTTCTTACTCTTAGTATCCTCTAAAGTATGTAGTAAGTCGTAGTATTGACATCTTCAAAACAATTACAAAATAAAAATGAGCAATAAAACAAAATGTCTGAAAAGATCAAAAACATTGTTCTGAAGAAACAGTGTCACTGGTCATCATGAAAGTTTAGGGTTCTATAAGACACCAGTGAATATTTTGTCCTTGAACTTCAGAAAAACAAGGAAATAGAATCCACAAACTGGCACACATCTTACATTCATTAAGAATATTTCTTGTGTTGTATTTTACGATTGTAATTACATGGAATTGGCTTAGTTACCCAGTGATTAGCAAATAGGTATGATCATTGTCCAGGTAGGTTTTCTGATTCAGCATATGATGTTGATAATAAATAAACAGGATTTTAAATATAGGAGTTAGTTTGAAGTTCGACTAGATTTATGGTCCCTGGTTTTTTTCCTCTACTTTGAAAAGAAGAAAGAAATAGCTTTGATGGTTTCAAAGAAGAAAATAATATTTGCATACATGCTCATATGTAAAATAACTAATGAAAAAGAAAACTCTAACATATCAATTTAAAATTTTAATAGAATAGAATACTACAGCACTAATAATACAAAATGCAATAGCTATTTTCAAATTGTTTTAGTTTTTATATTTGTATAAACTATGCCAATTTTAATTTCCAACAATCTTTTATCCTAACAAGAAAATATTATCCTCACCTCTATTTTAAATGCCTCTTAACTGGCACCAACAAAGTAAAATGATTTCTTGCAGGCTACATTTGTGAAGCATTGATGCGCAATTGTTCTTTCCAGAAGATAAAATCTCAGAAACAGATAAAAGCAGCTTGATTGTTGTTGCCCTAGAGTTTCCACACCTCACTGAAATCTCTTGAGAATAAGCAGCTATTTTCCTACTTTGTTAAAATGAGTGATTTTTAAGAGCTGAGATTGTTTCCTTCTATCTTATTGAAATCCAGTGACTCTATCTTATACAATAGCAGACAAACAACAAAGAACTTTGATTTGCTATGCTATAAAGCACTGACATTGGATGTAGGACTGTATTCTTGTTGTAGCTAAGTTCTTTGTTCTATCTAATATTCTTTTTTCTTTTTCTTATTCTTTCCTTCCTGCCTTCCTTTTTTTCTTTCTTTTATTCCTTAAACTCCTTAAACATTGTCTAATTTGCTTACAATATCCCATGGAAAGCTGGAGTGACTTCATACAAAATTTCTGCCAATCATTTAACATGAATTATCAGCTTTATTGCTTTTTCTACTCATAATTGGCTGAAAGATCTAAAAGATCCACACATCTTTCAGACTGCCTACTGATGCTGTATTTCATGCCCATTAAGTGGCCAGTTAGAGCAAGTGTTGAAAACATAAAGTGCTGTAATTCCCCCAAATCTCTTTTCTCCTGATATCCCAATTTAAACATATAACTGAACATCCCTAAATTGATCACATTAGAGCATAGGTGTCATCCTTAAATCCTGACCTCTCTTCTAGCATGATGAGACAACCAAGAGCAGATGATGGTCTCTATGCTTTCTCTACTAAGGAAAAAAATGCTTCAGTCCAGGTCATATCCTCACCTGACTATAAAAGCATTAGCGTTTGTCTCTAGTTCTAATATAGCTAAATACTAGTTCGTTACTCATGCAGAGCAGGATGTTCCTTTCACAATTCCAAATGGCATGTCCTTCCCACTCAACTGTGCTTCACAATGTTACTTTTTGAACTCCACTCTCATCTAATATTCCTGTTTGTTTTATACTCAACACTCATATTCTTGATTGTCAAGGGACTTTATGAGAATAAAAACAAATGAGTTTCAAAAAGCAAAACATAACTAAAGATCTTAAAAAGTATCAGTATATTCATCATGCTATTCATCTCACTTAATGATTGATAAAAAATTGAGCTGGGGTTGAAATCTAGAAAATTATATAGGAAGGTCTCACACTTAATTTTCACTTATATTACTAGACTTAATCTTACATTGTATAATTGTAGAATATATATGTATTCTCTATATACAATATAATATATATACTATAATCATACTATATAGTATATACTATATACTAGTAATACATATACATATATTACTATTATATATATATATTTATTTATATATTAGTAAAACTAGTTTTTTACTTTGAAATATTAAAAGTCTATCACTATAAGCTGGGCATGATAGAGCATTCCTGTAATCTTAACAGTCCTGTAATCCTACTCAGGAGGCTGAAGCGGGAAAATATCTGCAAGTTTGAGGCCAGGCTGGGTTACAAAGTGAGTTGAAGAGCATCCTGAACCACACAGTGAAATCCTGTCTCCAAAAGACAAGACAAACAAAGAAGTCTATCATCATACACACAGATCACTTATTGTCTTCTTCATTTGTAGTTTAAAATATTAATAATTTTATGATTTCTAAATACTAAACATAGCAAATGTAAATGCAAGGCATAGTCTTCCCTTGATATCCTTAGGAGAATGGTTCCAGAAATAACAACCACTTTGATAGATATCAAAATCTATGGAAGCACAAGTCCCTTATAAAAAGGCATAGCATTTGTACATAGCCTATCAAACTCTCTCAAGACCAAATCATCTCTGGATACCCTCACAGCCTAATGCATTGTGAGTGCTACACACATAGTTTTCATATTATATTTTTTAGAGAATGCTGACAAGTAAAAGCAACACTTGTCCAGTAGAGACGAAAATTTTTTAAATAATTCTGATCTTCAACTGGCTGCATTGGCAGGTGCAAAATCTCCAAATATAGGAAGCCAGCTTTAATTAAAGATTTAGAAAAGGCCTATGCTATTCTGTGGCAATTTTCACTCATCCTCCCTTGACTTATGTATTTCCTCTGTATGGTACGCTAAATACCTGAAGTACATTTTAATAAGCTGTCTTGAAGACCATCTGGTGCTTCATGCGGTTCATCTGCGCATGTAATGCTCAAATGTCATTGTAAAACTCAGTAAAATGATGATGTTCAACTTTAATCTTTTCAAGGTTTGCAGTCTGTAGTGTATTTCTCACCTCCATGCTTTCCTTTCTGTATTCAGCTTCTTTGTTTTTCTGGCTTTTTTCCTTAGGATAACTGTGTAATATATATTCACTTTCATACATATACATATATGTATTATTATTTATTTGAGTATTTTACATACCATATTCATAGGTAGTATGCTTTCTAAGAACATATTTGAATATGTGTGTAGTGTTTTCACTTATCCATTCAAAATTTACCATATTACTATCATAAGTACATGGTATATTTCATCCAATGTGAATGAGACACTCACCTTTTATGTAAAATGTAAGATAAATTGCTTAAAAAAACAATCAATTGTAGGTTTTGTTTTGTTTTAAATAGTATGTATTAACTATTAAAAAAGAAAAAAATATTTGACATCCTTTAGAATTTGAATTTTGTTTTGAAATGCTTTGAAAATTGAACTACAAAATATCACAAAGAATGATAGTGACAAGGACAAAATATATTTTATGCATTTGATTTTGTTTTGTTCTTAAAGGCATGCCCAATTCAATATGAGTCAATAAATGTGGAAGTTTTGTGCATATATATATATATATATATATATATATATATATATATATATATATATTAGGTCTATTATGTATTAATTATATACTGGGTGGAGATTAATGATTTTTGTATACATTGCTTTGTCAGATTCTTAAATCCATTGTGCCTGTATGTGAGCTCCCATTCCGCTATAAAAATACAAATATACCATGTATTTTTCTTTTAATGTTAAAATTTTTGGTTGTAATGCATTCATTTTAACCTTAATTACCTCTGTGAAATAAAATTTTTGATTCGGTTTTAAGATGCTATAGTTATGGAATGCCTGCAAAGTGCTATCCAAGTAAGATATTTTAGTGTTTTAACTAAAAAAAAAAAAAAAAGGGCCGGGCGTGGTGGCGCATGCTTGTAATCCCAGCACTCGGGAGGCTGAGGCAGGAGGATTGTTGTGAGTTCGAGACCAGCCTGAGCTACAAAGTGAGCTTAAAGCCAGCCTGAACTGCATAGCAAGACCCTGTCTCAAAAAGACAAAAAAAAAAAAACCAAACAAAAAAAAACCTATGGTAACTTGCACAAGAATTATCTTTAGCCATTCCATGAAGTACAAATACATGTTATGTTATTTCACTTTTCATTTTTATTCATTCAGTATATTAGTCCACTTATATCACATAAGTATGTTGTTATATTTAGAATGATCACATACATCATAGAGATTTGTACCTATATATGATATATTTTAATTATTTGTTAATCTTCACATTAATGTGGATATCTCTCATTTTTTGTACCCATGTTTAATTTACTTTTATTAATTTTTTTCCATTTTCAATATTTTTAATTTTTTCTCTATGAGCATTTTAAGTGATATGTGAAATATTATATTAATATTTCACAAAGTTTTAGGTAGATTTATTATATTTTTTCACTAATTTTAAAACTCCAGACTTTAATATGTATGCGCTTTGATCTATACTCTCTACCATTTAGTTTTTATACATTTGAACTTTTTAAAATTTAATTTCACTGCCATCAGTACACAGAGTATCTGATTTGTATTTTAATAGATTATCAATTTAAAATATATTTGTACACTTTAGAAATGTGTCTCTTCAAACTAAGCTTACTAAATTTTTATATTTTTAATATTGGTTTTAATAGCTTTATTATTAGAAAAGTTAAGTTGAGATGATCTACAACTATGACAGATTTTTAAATATTGCTTTATACATTTAACAAATTTTACTTAACTATCCTGAGAATGTGTTAATGTATTCTAGCTAGTTCATATTGAAAATTGCCATTAGAGTGGCTGGAGAGATACCTCAGTAGAATAAGCACTTGCCTGGCAAGTACAAGGGCCGGAGTTCAATCCCTGGATTCTGTCAAAGAAAGAAAGAAAGAAAGGAAAGGAAAGGAACGAAGGAAGGAAGGAAGGAAGGAAGGAAGGAAGGAAGGAAGGAAGGAAGGAAGGAAGGAAGGAAGGAAGGAAGGAAGAAAGAAAGAAAATATACCATCAGATATGAAATTATTATGAATTTCTTTGCTACAATGCACTAGTGTTTTCTTTTCTTTTCTTTTCTTTTCTTTTCTTTTCTTTTCTTTTTTTTTTTTTTTAGGATAAAACTTTATTGGAAAGAAAAACTTCTGTTAGAGAGGGAACAGAAGGGGGACCAGAGCAGGTTGCCAGGAAGCTGCCTCTTTCTGAGTATTTTTATAGGGCAAAACCATGTGGGACACTAAGGTAGAGAAGAAGGGGTCTCACTTAGGTAGGACAAAACTATGGTCAACCAATGGGATTACAAGCACTATTGCTCAGGTAAAATTGATTAGGCCCAGGACCAAATGGGGGAAGTGTGTCATGCAGTAAGAGGGCATGAATAAGGGACAGGGTTTCTTCCCCTCAGGGTTGGGCTAATGACTCACTTGGGTCTTTTCAGGTGATCACCTATTTAGAATATCAATCAATCCCAGATGCTACTCTTTTAGCAGTTGTTTGGCCTTTCGGTCTGGTTCACAGCAGGAGCGTCCCTCCTTCCCGCCATTGCAGACATCTTGTTTCCTGTACTATCTCTTTCTGAGGGCCTGGCCCTGCCTAAATATATTTCTAGGTAACTCCACTGCCTACAACATTCCCTCCTCTGAAGAAGTAACCGGAAATGCCGTGAGGGATTTGGGCGATGACCACTCTGGCTTCTTCACTCTGAAAGAGTCAGAGTTGTGAACCGGCAGTCAGATATATTTTTCAGAGGTTCTACCTAAAGGCCCTCAATATATGGCAGGCAATTTTATTACAGCTTTGAATCTGGAGACGACAAAGGCAAGGAAACATGGATAGGTCAAATAATAATATCAACAGGATGACTATGAAAAAGACAAGTTAGATATCTTTTAAATGTGGGGTTAATCCCTTTTTTATCTTTTATTGCCATTTTGCATAGTTTCAAACAAACTGGCCTTTTTTATTATTTATGGAGCACATGAATTGCCAGAAATAGGGAAAACACCAAGTACTCTCCAGTTGGCAAGTGGGGCCACTGGCTGTGTCAGAACCGACAAATCTGTACGAGCACCTATTGAAAGTTTCACAGGCTTTTTTCTTGTATTGACAGTTAACATGGGTTCCCTCAGGCTTGAGAGAGGAGACACATAACCACTTCAGTGTGAAACTTCCTCTGACTTCATCATAAACACTTTTTTTCTCTAGCAGCTTTGGACATTTTTGTTTGAAATGTGGCTTTTCTCTGTCTGGCTCTAGGAAAACATTACTTTTTCCCATTTTTCGGACTGGCCTTCATTCCTATAGGCTGCTAGTATCACCATTCTTATTTTCCATCTATAATTGCATTTTGTATCCTTTTTACTGAGATCCCTTTTGAGCAATTTTTATCAACTTAGACAAATTTATTTTTGTAAACCCTTTTTACTTCTGTAGCTTGTGTCAGATACTGAGGTCCACTGAACATATAGACAAAATCTGGTGGATGTCAGTTAAAGAAATCTTAATCTAGCATATTTGTTATAGATTTTACCTATACAATTACCTGGGTTTGGTATCTTTTAGGAAAGAACAAATTTTCTGAGAAATTAGAGCACATATAATTAAAGCATGAACATTTGAGCTGACAAGAATATTTATAAATTTTTTTGAGACCTAGCAATAGGAACTTAGTAGCTCTTAGACCTCTGTATTCATGGGGTCTAACAGTTTGTTATAAGTCTCTCTAGATGTGTAAAGTGACATCACACCTATATTAACTATGAGCATGAAATACCTGAGTCACATCAGAAATCAACCAGATTAACTTATGTATTTATCATGAAATACATGGCATTCAGTCAGATTAAACCAATGAAATACCTTTTAAATCTTATACATGAACAATGTATTACATTTGTAAAGTATCAGTCTCAGTATCATCTTGATTAGTAAGCAAACTGAATATATTGTAGTAGCTCAGTTATAGCTACAGCAAGATGTCTTTTAAAGTCTGTTTTTATTGAGGTACAATGTCTGGAAGGAAAGTCAGGGTTGGAGGAGGAAAAAAGAGACCTGTGCCAATGTCCCACATTAGGCTGGGTTTCTCTTCCTTTAGTTATGATTACTCAGGGCTTCTCTGATTAGATGACAGGTAGAGACTATCTGTCCAAAGGGAGGAGGCAAGCCCAGTGCCCTCAGTCCTACTGGACCACCTGGGAAGCTGAGTCTGAGCTCTGGGGCCTTCACCTCAGGGTGCAGTCTCACTTCTAGTGGTGCGTTGGTAGTCAGGGCATGGCTTGTGGGCCTCTTAAGGCAGTCCCTCTTATGCTGTCCTGGCTTCTAGCAGTAGCAGATGAACCTTATTGTCATTTAGCTTTTCTTGGAGCCCAGAGAATCAGAGTTAGGGTCTGTTTTGAGGCTGTAAAGGCAGCCATTTTTTAATCTCTTTGTTTTCTCTCCCTGGTTTTCTCCTAGTTCCAATAGGACATTTAAATAGTTCCTACTAAAGTATCAAAAGATAGCAAAAGCTATCTTTTGTAGCTCCTGATCTGTAAGAGTAATCTGTCTCTCTATTTAATTAGCATCTCAGGAAGTATGTTTTGTTAATGCCTCTTGCAGGAGATCTAAGAAAACAGAAGGCTGTTCCCTTTTTCTTGTTGGATTATTGATAGTTTAGAATAATTGAATGGCTTAGTTCTTATTCTTCTTAGACCTTCGAGGACACATGTATGAAAATGTCTCCTATTCCCATCTCCCATATAGCTAGTAGGGCAGTAGGGATCCTGGGTAAGGACTGCCTGGACTCCAGTGGGATCGGTTGGTTCCCCTGGCTGTCTATCTTCCGATCTTCTAAAATTGACAATATAATATTCATCTCCAAATGCAGTAGCAGCTTGTAAGTCTGCCTGTCTTTAGGTAGAAGTCAAAGCTTGGTTTAGAATCAACATTCCATCCTTCCAATCTAGTTCATAAGCCTGAGTGAGGCCTCTAAAGACATCAATATATTTATGAGGATCATCTAAAATTTTTCCAAGGTCTGACTTTATCTGTTTTAGGTCACTAAGAGAAAAACGTACATCAACTCTGGAAGTTCCAAACTGCTCATTTACCTCTTGTAAAGGATACTGTTCTTGAACAGCTTGCTTAAGCTCAGCTAAGGATGGATATAGCCCTGTAGAGGGCTGGACTACAGCTGGCCTCAAAGCCCATCCCCTAGTCTGGAAGGGTAAATAGGGGAAACCTTGCTTTCAGCAATGATGGGTGAGGCTGAGGCTACATCTATCTTATCCTCAGGCTCCAGAGGTTGGGGAAAAGTCTCAGGCTCTGGAGTACTGAAGGTATTAAGATCCTGAGGTCTCTGGTCTCCCTGTGGCTCATGTCTACATTTTAAAACCAAATGAGGTCTATTTCTTAATGCAAAGAGACCTGAACATAGGGCATTTCCAACCATTTTTCTACTTTTTTGAAATAACTCTCTACTTGTTAAAGAATGTCATAGTTGATACTTCCCTCTTCACTCCATTTTGGCTCGAGTAGGTATGCAGGCCCCTCACATGTGCAGAAAAATTTTAAATGGCTTTTTCTCAATAAATATGGATTAAACATCTTCCAGTGCTTACTGATGTACTCTAAACGGGTAAGTGACTTTGACTGTGAGATCCTCACATCTCTGTCCAATGATCTCAGAAGATGACCTCCAAATGATACAGGGAAGCAAAACTCCTGACCTGACCTAGATGAGTTCATGTTCTCTAAAACTGAAGAATGAATTTTAGGAACAAATGGAGGTTGAGGATAAAACTTTATTGGAAAGAAAAGCTTCTGTCAGAGAGGGACAGAAGGATGACCCAAGGGGGTTGCCCTGCAGTAGTGTTTTCAACCACTGTGCATGAAAATCTGCTTGGGACCAGCTTTGCAATCCACAGCTTGTCTTTTAAGTTTCATGCTACAACAAATCACTTTATCTACTTATATTTTTTCTTTGTGGTTGCAGTGCATTCTAAGAAGGCTTCTAAGATTTGTAATGCCAACATATAAAAATATATTTGAAATGATTATTGATTTATTTCTATATGAACTTTTTTATCTGTTTAGAAATGTATAATTGTCCAACATTTTTATACTTCTCTAGCCAATTCTTTTTTTCTTTCTGATTAAAGTTTAAAATATTTATATAATTTAAAGTTGTATATCCTGCTTGTGATCTTATAGAAGTTATCCTCATAATTTTGAGAATCAATTTATGAATTAATAATACAATTATATAAATACAAAATTAATTAATGTCATTTTAGAAATATACAAAATGTACCCATTTAACTGCAGTCTTTTCCTATGCTATGTGATATTATTCTTGATTATTTCATTTGTGTTAATCTCGTTGATACTATTTATGAGTGATTGCTTCTTTCATACAATTAAGTCAGAGATAATTTTCCTGACATTCATGTTTTATAAATTCTTTTATTTAAAGTCTGGTAATAAAACCCCATCAAAATTTTATGTTCCAGACATTGCTTTTGTTATTCTCTTTGAATAATATATTGTAGCAAGCTACAAATTGTTTGTTGAGACCTCTTTTTCTGTCAGCTTTTATTAAATATTATTTTTGATTGGTCAATAAATGAGAAATGTTTTCAGTTGGTTAAGTGTAAACTCCATTTTTGTGAAACCCTAAGGTTCCTTGGCTCCTGTCCAGACTGTAAATCCCATATGTTGGTCAGAAGTCTGAGCACAGCTTCACTATATTCTCTAGTTCAACTCACACTTAGGCATCTGCCCAAGAGCTAGGCAGGTACCGTTATCATACCCTTGCTCATTACTGAAGACATTCATCTCATTGAGAGCCCTCTGCATGGTTAGCTTATAAGAAGTGAGCTGTGAAAGCAGGAGAGGATCCGTGGGGAGACCCACATGTCATGGATCTGTGGTTGGCTTCTAACACTGAATTCAGTTTCTGGCTGACAGCTGGCAGAAGCAATGTAGGCTCTCCATCACAAACCTGCAAGAAAATTGTGTATGCCATTGGTTGGAGTAAACACGAAGCAGATTCTTCTCCACTAGTACCTCCGGTTGACAGGGCAGGCCAGAAAACATCTCAATTGCAGTTTATGAATCCTTAGAAGACTGAGTCTTGCCCAAATGACTGGCCTAAAAATCAGGTCAACAAGAAATATGTTATAGATTTAAGTTGTGCATCTGCAGTATTTCTTTTTGTCCCTCACTAGGGACTAAGGATGGAACCAAAGATGTAGAGCTTTTAGTTTTAAATCTGGGAATGTTTGAAAACCTGGAACAATTGTTTATCTTAAATTTACCTGATGTGCATTTTAAATACTGTATATAACTAAAGAAAATGTTGCAACATTTACAACCAAGGATTTTTTATGATATGTAATTTATAATATCATGGAAAGAGAATTCTCTGGATGCAGTGATAGAAGAAAATAATATAACTGCCATATTCCTAAGGGTAATGTTATGACTGGGAAATGATCTTTTAAAATGGATAAACACTGGGAAGCCAAATTACAACACAACTCTAACTGTCTAATACATTATTATGTCAGAAACAATATCAGATTAATAGGAACCATGTGGGAAGAAGAGATATGGCAAAGTAGGAGGCAATGTTCCCCACTAGATTTTCTGGTAGATTCATAGTTATGGATGTAATAAAAATATAATTTCTTTTAAATTTAAAGCTTGTTTTCTAATTATGTCTTTTTTGGCATTTATGATTTAATATTGGGCACTATAAATGATCTGGTGGCAAGTTAATAGCTGCACTCTCTGAGCCCCTGCCAAGTGTTGGCAGGTGTCTTAAGTAAGAGCCCAACCATGTTGGCAAGCTCCTTAGATGCATTTCCTGGTCCAATCACACAGTGCTCACACCAGCAGCCATACAAAGACAGCCAGACACTGACATCAACATGTATTCTTTCATGTTCTGCCACAGATTTGCAGCAGGTTGCATGTTGGCGAATAAAGACTATGCTGAGTGGGTCGCCATAACTATCAGAAGAATATGTATGATGGTGCCTGTCCAGAGAGCCTTTCTTATCTAGAAAGCCGGAAACTTAATTAAGAAAATTGAGTTTGTATACCATATTCTAGTGTGACTCTATAGAAAACTACCTTAGATATATACTTTTGAATCATTCTAAATCCTTTATAAAGGAAAGAAATAAATTAAAATAAGAAGCACATGAATCAAAACCTCTATACGTTGAATTCAAATCAAAACTAAAGCACCTTGAAGAAGTGTAGAACTATGAGTAAACTGTTTTATTTCTTTAAGACACTTTTTTCCTCATTTATAAAATTGGAATAATGATGTTTTCTATTGCATTGTGTTGATATAAAAATTAAGAGTTAATATTTCTAAATACTTGTAAAGGCATCCAGCATATTAAAATCATTATATCAATGTTCACTCTAATTTTTAATCCTTAAGTAAAAATATTATGATCATAAAGTATGTCAATTATTACCATAGTTTAGAGTTTTTCAAAGGAAACAGTACAACACAGGACACACATTTTATAGTAATCACCCAAAGAATCATATATAAAAAATGCAGAAAGTCTGTCCACACACTAAGCACCCAAGAATCTAGCTGAGGCCTATGTCCAACTGCAATGTCCTGCATGAGTTCAGCTGAAGACCTAAAGCTCATAGCAATGTCTATCACAAGTCTAATTGGAGGTCTAGAGCCACAATGTCTCCTACAGGCCTGTTCCATGGGTTTATGCTGGGAAGATCCAAAGATCAGTAGTAGAAGCTAAAAAGTCCCAGCAGGATGAAGGATCTGTGCTACCAGACTTGGAATTCTGAACTGGAAGCAGGAATCAACCCTTGGGGAAAAAAAAAGAAAGAAAGAAAGAAAGAAAGAAAGAAAGAAAGAAAGAAAGAAAGAAAGAAAGAAAGAAAGAAAGAAAGAAGAAAGAAAGAAAGAAAGAAAGAAAGAAAGAAAGAAAGAAAGAAAGAAAGAAAGAAAGAAAGAAAGAAAGAAAGAAAGAAAGAAAAAAGAGCTCCTCATAAAACTACTGTAGCCACTCTCCTCACCAGTAAGGTCTCAAGCACCTCTGGCTATGAGGAAACCTGGGTTCCCATCAGAAATGCCAACTTGATAAACTTCTCTAGGAGGCTGAGCATCTTACCCTCTAGCACCAGGAAGTCATATGCAAAATGAAGATCAGAGTTCCCCTAAAGTGAACTATAGCCATTCTCAAAGTCCAGAGCTTTTCCTCCAATGAGAACAGTCAAATTCTCCAGGAAATCCAGCATGACAAGGTCCTCCGTCAGAATAGTTCATGAGAACCAGCAGCTCCCCAACAGCCTCTCGGCAGCTTCTCTAGCTCTGTCTCTTATGATGCCTCCCACGGTCAGCACCTTGCTAGGTCAGTTCAGCTAGGTGCAACAAGTTGACCACCAGTTGGAAATCCACCATAATAGTCTCATAAATGTTATAGTAAATTGCTCCTTATCATTGAGAAGTATGTTCTAACACCCCAGTGTATGTTTCAAGTCAAAGTGTATTAGTCAGCTTAACAGCTGTTGGGACACAACATCCAATACCCACAATAAAGGGCAAGAGTTAGAATTTGATTCTCAGTTTCAGGACATTCTGTCCATGGCTGGGCTGACTCCATTCAGGAGTACAGTGGTAGAATATAGATGGTAAGCCGAGAAGCAGAGGAAGGGAGCAACCTTGAAGACGATGTACCAAGGAAGCAGGTAAGGACTTTGAGGAAGTCAGTGCCTTAATGTGATACTCAGCCATGTCCAGCAGTGCGCTTTACTAATTGATATTAGTAAAGAACTGATATTGATATCTGTGTGATGTTATTGACAATTGCTCACTTTTCATATCTGACAATGCTCAGATTTCTGCTTCTAATTCTTTGGCTTTTCTATTTTAAAATTATTCCATCCCTTCCATAGCTATCAAACTGGCCAGATAATTAAATGGAAAAACAGAGAGTTTAATACTAATGTAAAACTTAGTATGAATTATGTGACCTACATTATTACAGAAAAATAATTATTTAAACTGATTATATCAACAAAAATCTCATAGTTCAACTTTTAAAAAAATACTGAAGGGAGTATATTGAGTCACTTATTTTGCCTACCTGCATTTACTTTTGGGTATCTAAGTCTGGTTGAATTATTCCTATAAGTAAGAAACACATTGGTGCCACTGTGCTAAGTAGAGAGATGACATTAATAGAGCAGAAGAACTGGCCATGATCTTCAATATTAGTTGGACCCACAGCTTCATTTTGTAGATGAGAAGAAAAGAGGCCAAGACATAAAAGTTAATTGACCTTTACGAGGCCTCCAATCTCATTAGCAGCTTTCCAAATCCTAGAAAACCGTTTGCCTGCCTGCCAAGTCAATACCCTTCACTAATCTCTGTGGCCTTCAAATAACACAGAATTTGCATTTTTGGTGTTGCATTGTTATTAATATTTAAAGGGAAAATTTGAAGTTGCACAAATGAAGGTTTTAGATGATTATATCTATCATAGAAATATATTAGAGTATTTAAATAAGTCTTTGCATACAATTAATATGTTAATCCCAAATATTCTTTGGAGCAAATTAGAAGAGAATCTTGAGTCTTTTAACATAAGCAATTGAAATCGAATATACTTTTATGACTATGAATATTTTAATAAGAAAATCGTTGGCTAGTATTTCAGTGGTCTCAGATTCATTTTCCTTTTTCACCCCTTTCCTTCAGATTGTTAATGCCCTTCATTACAGCATGCTAGACAGACATTGGCAGCTGAGCTCAGCCAACTCTAAATCCTCACTTTCACCAGTTAGATCAGGCAGAACAGATGTTGAGATTTTGTCAAATAAGGCAGACTTGACCACATACAGGAGCACCTGTAGAGAACAGGTTAATATATTTTCTGGTACAGATTTTTTAAAAGATTAATAAATATGGATTGGATTCTACTTGACCTTTTACTTAATGAGAAGAAAGTCTTACGAAAGAACACAAAACATAACAAGGTAAATATCACAGAAAGGGCACAGAACATTCCCACAGGTTTTACATGACTTTTATTTCACTGAGTGAAAATTGATTTTAACCATTTGTGTGAATAGTCCCTAATATTATAGCATAGTATCAATTTCTCAGATTAGCAAATATTTTATAGCTGTTTTTAAAAGAGCAATTAAAAAGTACAGATATCTCACCTATACTTTCCCTCAATATCCCCTATTGTTAAAATCATAAATTGATATGTTAGAATCTTTAGAATTGATGAGCCAACACTGGCACACTTTTATTAATGGATGTCTATAAATATCACTTGGGTTCTCTTTTGTAGCAATTCTATGGATTTTGCCAAATGCATCATGTCATATATTTATTATTTCAGTGTCATACAGAAGTTTCACTGTCCTAAAAGCTCTGAGGCACAAACCTTCTAGTTCTTCTGGACAAACCTTCCACAACTGGTAGACTTTTGATGCTCTTTAGAGCTGTGTATATCTACAATGTAGTACAGTAGGTAGATCATAACTAAAAACAATGTATAGCCTTTTCTTCCATTTAGCCCTATGCATATATGTTTTTCATGCCTTTTCGAGAACCACTAGCTCATTTCTGAATATTACTGAACATTTCCTTCACAGATGCATCTATTGAAGCCAGATTTTTGTGGCTTCTGGTTTGGAAGATTATTACTATATCTATGACAAAACTCCCATTTGGGTCTTTTGTTTTGATGTACATTTTCAACTCACTTGAGCCAATACCTAGTAGTTCATCTGTAATTTCACACAGTGAAATTAGAGTTAGGTTGTAGGAAGCCTTAAACCTCTTTTGCAGTAACTTTACCACTTTATATTACCAACAAAAATGAATGATGCTCTCTATTGTTTCCTATCTTGGTTTTGTCAACATTTTTGAATTTAGTAATGCTATTAATTATGTAGATCTGTATCACTGTAGTATTAATTTGTAGTTTGCTAATAGTACATGATACTGAGTAACTTTTCTTGTGTGTTTTGCTATAATTTAACATTATTGGGGAGGTTTCTCTACATTGTCTTGCTGTTTTTGTTGAATTTTTTCTTTTTGTTGAGCTTTACAATACATTAGGGAAAAAATCTTTCAGTACAAATATGTTTTGAAAATAGTTCTGCCCAGTTTGTGGGTTGTATTTAAAATCTCTTTAGCAAATTTTCTTTAGATTGTGTTTGGGAGAGCAGAAGTTTTAATTTTAATGAAGTTTAATTCATACTTTATTACAGATCAAGATTTTGGTGTTATATCTGAAAATTGACTGTCAAACATGTTGCCACATATGGTTTTATCCTGTGTTATTTTACAGGAGTCTTATCGTTTTCCTTTATACATTTGTCTTAGATTAACTTTAGTTAATTTCTTCAGTTTATTTCTGAGCAAATAGCTTGTTTATATTCACTTTCTCATGCTTTAAAATATACTTTCTTTGCCTTTTGAGCTAGGGGGAATAGCAGTTGGTTATATTTGTGTGGGTTCACTGCTGAGCTCTCAATTCTGCCCTGTTGATCTGTATGTATTATTTGCCATTAATTCTATTTCTTGATTATTGTAGTTCTATTGTATTCTTAAATTTTGTACAGTCTCTTAAGTTTATTCAATACTATATTGTGTCTTTTGTTCATTACATTTTGTACTCAGAGTCAGTTCATAAAATCCATGTATGTTTGTGTTTAAATTTTCATCAGTATTAGGGCTTACCAGATAGCTCAGCAAACTAAAGAAACTGCTTAGGCAAAGCACAGGGGCCAGGGTTTGATCCGCTTCACGCCATACCATCCCCACCCCTGTGCTGCGCTGAGACAGTGATTGGGAATGGGCGTGATGGCACACACCAGTAGTCCCAGTGCTTGGGAAGCTGAAACAGGACAGTCCCTATGAGTCCGATCTACACAGTGAGATCCTGCAGATCAGTGTACTAAATATATTTTTTTAAAAATTCATCAGGATTCTATTAATATGTTGGTCAAATTTGAAAAAAATTCACATGTTACTGATGATATTGTTTCCTTTTAATAACAGAGAGTATTTCTCCATTGATTATGTACTTAGATAATTGGAATAATATTTTTGTTCTTTTCTGTACAGATCTTATAGATAATTTTAGAATCTAATTAAAGTGTGTTGGGGAGATAGCTCAGCAGAATAAACACCTCCTGAGGCAAGCATAGGGAGTGGGGTTTGATCCCTGGCACTGCATGCCACTCCACCTCTGCCCCTGGGTGCACCTAGCCAACCACCAATTCTGGGTGTGGTGGTGCACACCTGTAATACCACCCTAGAAGACAGAAAACTAGAGGATCATTAGGAGTCTGAGCTGCATAATGAGACCCCCATACCAAATACAAATCTAATAAAATAAAATACACTTGTTTGTAAATGAAATAATTAAAATTTAAATTCTGAAGATGCTAGTATTTAGAAAAGTAGTTCTTTATAAAGTTTGTATTCTGTATATATACTATATATATTTAATATATATTGCATATTCATTTCTATATATTCATTTCATATATAACATATATGCATATGTTTGTGTATGTGTGAGCCTTATGTGCTGTCTTTAATCCTTCTCATTATTTCTTGACTAACACACTGATGTAAATTTGGTTTGAGGTCACAGGTAATACAGAATTGATTCAAAGCATAGAGGAAGGTGTGTAGAGTTTTTATTCAAATATACTGACACCCCCTTTAAGAGACCAGAGTATCTATGGAATTGGTTTCTGAGGAGATCCTAGACTCAGTATCTCCAAGATATGAAAGTGTAATTGTATAACCATTAATAAGATATTTAAATGTTTCTATTACCTTTGAAATATATTCTTACATTAACTGAGGCAATACTTCATAAATGCATACTTAGAAATATAACTTTTACAACTGTCAACAAATTGTAAGTGATAATGCTCAACATTTTAAATAACTTACAACTAGATTGATTTTTATATAATTTAGTGTTTGCATATGTACTGGCTATACACATGGGGGAAAAAGTAAATAATTTTATTAATATTATGTATAGCCTTTGAACTTATCGAAACAATCAAATGTTCTTCTCACTTCTCTACAGTGGTGAGTGGTAAACTTGGATCATCTTTATGAATGCAACGATGACACTATTTAAGTAGGATGGTTTATCCACAGTGGTCATTGTGTAGACTTGCGATGTTTCTGGAATCTTCTTCTTTTATTTTGATGTATTTAGTTGTGATATATTTAGTTGTATCACTACACAGCTCAGATTTGTAGTGATCTCCTGCTTTCAGCCTCCCTGACGCTGGCATTACAGTCATGTACAACTACTCTGGGACTCTGGCCAGCTCGGCTCACCATGGGGGCAGGGCATGTAATACCGGGGATGGAACCATGGTCCCTGCATTGGCCTAAGCTTGCCTAAACAGGCACTTTAGTCCTCTGAGCTATCTTGGTGGCACCCTGGAATTTTCATTCTTATGAGAGATCATGTGGTAGCATTTGTAGCTTCCTATACTTCTGAACGTTTTTCTAGGTTGGTTCAATTTTTGTGAGCTGATTCTGTTATTAGAGGATTGTGCTGGTTATAGCAGAAAGAATAATAAGAGATGACTGTGGGACTGTGCATGGTAATGCAAAATAATTTTGTATACCCTGTGGAACCAAGACTGAAATTTGAAAGAAATGATTATGCATGACAGAACATGAGAGTCAGTACTTGATTTTGTTAATGTGATGTGTCCAATGTCATATGCTGTTCCTAAAATATTGTACAGTCTTGATAAGGACTGCTTTCATCGTATTTAAAAAGTTAAAGAAAATGCTTTGGAATAAAAAATATGGAGTAACATGGCTGGGTATGTGGATAAATGAATTAATTTTTAAAGTTGTTATACAAGGGGGGTATTTTTATTATGTTATGATGTAATTTATTCATGACCATCAAAGGTTCAGCATGAATTGTGGTGATCAATATCTATTCTACAATCTTCCAATACTTTACAGTATTATAATCTCTTAGCACATAGGTCATAATGTGCTGAATAAATCTCCTTTTGCAATTCCAGCTACCATAATGGAGATATTTCCAACACACTTCATGAGGCTAATTTACCTCTAGAGCCAAACAGAAACAAAGAGGATCACTGTTCTGGCATACACATTTCTCACTACCAAGGAAGGATTATGAAACCTTGGCCAACTTGCAAATGGTGTGGAGAGCTTTAGATTCGCTGAACTTTCTAAAATGTATTCCTGAAGAAGAATTTTGATCATTTTTCTGGTACAATACGGCAACTATCTAAATTTAAATAATTCATCAGTCATTTTATTCAACATGCAAACATGAATGCATTACTCAAATTCATACCTCTGTGCCTCGTGGAGCCCTGGCATACAGTAGGTGCCCATTAAAGTTTTGCTAAACGTTCTTCATTGTATTTTGGTAAAAAAGATCTCTCATTATCAGATGGCTTACAGTGAGTAAATTAGTAATTGTATCTATACTTAATATGCTTGGAGAAAACTGCTTCAATTTCCTACCACCTCTGGAGAACTCAAAGCATGAGTGTGCATTCACAGTGCAGACAGTAAAACGCACAGCTGGGAAACCACAGGGTAAATTTGAAAACCCTTATGCTGCTTGATTTAGTTCATTTAATTACTGTTTATTTTGAATAATTATGCTATAGTCTGTAGTTAAAAAAACATTTTTGTCTGAACAAATTGATAGAAATATTTATCAATGTCTCAAGTTAATGCTTTAATTTCCCCCAGATAATCACTGCTGAATGAAAAATTTAGCTCACTAGTTTCCATAATAGAAGTTGATATATGCTTATCCTTCTCTTTTATATATTTTTTTTCCTTTATCTTGGTTTTGATGAAGCAATGAAGGTTAGTTGCAAACCTGGGAATTCGGACTACCATCTGCTAATCCACCTGCTAAGTCTTTAGGTCAACCAATATTCAGGTTTCACTGAACAAAGACACTGTTTCTGGCATTACAATAAATCTGTAAAAGGTCTCATTTCAATAAGTTCACATTAGTACTTTTTAATTCTTTCTATCATGCAAAAAAACTGATGGAAGAAAAAAAACTAAAGGATAATCATCTTTTTCCCTATAGTTTTTCACTGGCCTTAAAATTGTATTTTGAATAAAATGTATAGCTATAAGGAATATTTGTTTCATACTGTTAAGGGAAGAAAATCAAGTAAAGGAATGGATACTTTCTGGTCACTGATAAAGAAAAAGAAAATGGATTAACATTCAGCTTTCCCCTCTTAATCAGCTGCTTCTCATTTTTTCCTATTCTTTTGTTCTCTTCCTAACATGGCTCAAGCTGCAGAGCAAATTGTCTTGCATGCCATACTCTAGAGAGATTTAATTAAGAAACCAAAATTACCAATTTTTCTGTGGTCACCGCTTATAAGCAAAGTTCTTGACCTCAATCACTCAAGGATACGAAATCCTGCATATGTTTTGAAACTGTAGTAAATTAGATGACATTTAATATGGCTCTTTGAAATACATGCAATCATGTTCAAATATTGTTTCCACAAACACAAAACAATCACTGAAGGAAGAAATGTTGGCAAGTTAATATTTAAGAACCATTGCTCCTGATGGCTCTTGTCTAAAGACCAATAAACAGGGTTGGAATACCCACAAAACATGATTTGTCATGATGGTAGTAATTATATAGATCACTCTCCCCATCTTTTACACCTTGTTTCAGTTCTCTAAATGAACTCATCATAACTATATTGGAATAATAACTATGTCTTAGTTATATTGAACAATATCTGTCTATATAATCTGGTACCATGTAAACTCTTCAAAGGCAAGAATCACGTGGTACTGTATTGGTCATTGAATTTATGGTCTAACATCCTACGCTTTTGAAATTGTTAGCTAAGTTGACAAAAACTTTAAAGACATTTCAGAAATGAAAACAATAACAAGAAAAAGACAATGGTTACACACTCTTGCTTTCTCACATTTCCTTGATCATTCTCTCTTGTAGTATATTTGGGTAAATTATAAATGAGTCTTATTTAGGAATGATTAAAATCAATTTTGGAGTTATAATAATTAAAGATTGAGTGAGTAGCCAAAAAATTAGTTTTCAGAAAACAAGAGGGGTTATGGTCAACAACTTTGCTTTGTTCATGACTATCTTTAGGCTCTGATCCCTATATATGTGAAAACATTAAAAGTATTTCATAGTCTGAGGCCACTACTGATATTAATGATGTACAGACTTGATGATGTTGTGGGCTTTTAGCAGCAGTTGACAAGAGCAAGAACAAACCCCCCGCAAGACAGACCAAGTGCATAGGAATGAGGAAGCTCTTATTCTGAGCTTGTACCAAATGATAATGACTTTTGGTCAGGACTCCCAGGGTTGTCAGTACCAGCCTGAGCTTTGCTTTCAGGTTACATACTTTTCAGGATTGCATAGTAACCATGATACCTAATTTTCAGAAATTTTACAAGAATGTGTATATTTCCAAGATGCTGTTCACCATCTATTTGCCAAGGGGCAGTGCGGTTTAATGTTGACCCTATTCTCTAAGTTGTCCTATGTGTTCTTATTTTGTGATCCTGGTTTTCTCTAACTGGGTTTTATGCTTAGTTTCATGGGAGGGGGAGAAGGAGTGAGTTTGTGTACATTTTAAGTGAACCTAAGTGACCTTCCTTTAAAATGGGGGCTCTTTTGCACTGTCATTCCCCCTTCAAGGATATACATTTTTTTCTTAGGGCATAGACAGTCATTTATCCTACTTGCCACTACATACTCAGTGGTTTCCTTCATACCATCGGCTCTAACAGGCTTTTCATCCCAAATGACTGAGGCAGGGCCTAAAGATTAGGAGGACAATTACTATCAGAATGAGGCCAATTAGGCTGGTAACCAAGGAAGTTAACCAACAGTTCTAACTCCATCTCTTGTCCTCTGAGGCATCATGACTTTATCCACCATTACAGTCTACCCATCTCCAGACAAAGGGGTCAAGCCTTGGGCCAAAGAGAACTAGAACAAGAATGTCCATATAATCAGTTTGTTGTAGAATCTGAGATGGCTCTGGTGGCAGCAGACCTTACAGGTCTGAAGGTCTCTTCTCTCGATGGATGCATCCTCAAGGATACTTTAAAAACCTGTTAATACACAGAGATACCTTCATATCAAAGTTATTATCTGTACTGGGATATTCTATGTTATGCATTTATTTGTATGTCTGTTTGCCAATGAGCCCTGTGTAACATTATATGCAATCCTTGTATAATTAACTAAGCTACTATATATATATATATATATATATATATATATATATATATATATATATATATATATATATATATATATATATATATATATATATATATATATATATATATATATATATATATATATATATATATATATATATATATATATATATATATATATATATATATATATATATCCATTGAGCTAAGAAAGAAAGACTGGGTATAGTTTTCTGGTTTGCTTTTGTTTTTGTTTTTGTTTTTATATTTTAGGGAAGGGTCTACAGGGTGTTCAGGGTCTCACTACTAGATTGGACTCATAGTGATCTGCCTGTTTACATCCTCCCAAGATCTGGGATTATAGGCAAGTACCAACATGCCCTAATTTTTTTTTTTTTTTTCTATCATGGGTGTAGTTTTATGCAACTTGTGGCTAAACTTTTTGCTGCATATTTGAGACCAAGTTAAAGTGAGACTGTACTGATTAAAGTCGGCTCCTTGCTACCTTGCAAGGCCAGTTAAATCTCCTCAGAATTTCACTGGAACCAAGTGTAGTGCCTCTCAGTACTTCTGTCAGTGACTGCCATCAGGATGGGTCACACCATTGCTTGACCAAGCTGCTTTCTGTGAAAACTTGGGAGACTTTTTTTTTCCTGGTGTCTCCCTAGACACACTATACACCATAGCATCACTTTCCTCTGTGGTCCAATAAATTTCTTGACCAGGAAACCAGGGGCTCAACTGAGTTATAGAATGTCACAGCAGAGGTTCTTTTATGTTCTGGGTTCTCATTGACCAAAGAGTGCCAGAGCCCAAGGATTGGTTATACTCTTAGCCCATTTAGCTTTCTAATATTTGATCTCCAGAATTTAGTTGTTGAACATCTATAAGAGAAGGATAACATTAAATTTTTTAATTAATTAATTATTATTATTTCTGTATTTTAGTGAAGGGTCTACGGGGTGTTCAGGGTCTCACTACTAGATCACACTCGTAGCGATTCACTTGTTTACAGCCTCCCAAGAGCTAGAATTACAGGTGCATGCCACCATGCCCAGTCTCAATTGCTGTCTTAGGGTGCACTGGGAGTGGGGCTGGCATGGCAGGCCCAAGTATCAAACCCATGGCCCTCGCACCTGCTTGCAGGTGCTTTAATCTGCTGAGCTATTTGTCTGACCCCTACAATTTTTTTAATTGATACATTTAATACAGGGTAACTACACAGATAAGATTCATAGTGATCCTGTTCTAAGCCTCCCGAACACTGGGATTACAGGCATACACAACCACTTCTGGACTCAGTGCACCTGGGGGCGGGGCCAGTGTGGCATGCTATAGCTTATACTGGGAGTCAAATGCAAGCGCTTAGTCTGATGAGCCAATGACATTATATCGTAATGGGAGCAATGAACTTAATTATTCAAATTTTATCGTAAGCTCCTAGAAATCTAAAGTGCAGACAGAGAACTGTCATTTCTTCCCTGCCATGGACATTGTAGTAGCTGAATCCCTATGGAGTGTTAGCAGATAACATTTACATCATTTTACAGGGAAAATTTGACATCAATTGTCATGCACAGTAACGTACTTTAGCAGTCATGATGCCACTTCTGTGACACAGTTAAGTCTTTGTTTTGGCTGAGCATCTCTAAATGTAATGGCACATATGCAGCATACAGGTCCCATAAGTTTGACTGAAAGGTTATCACAAGACCGATGATCTCCTGTCGGCCTAGCATGAACCTTTCATTACAAATATCTCCAGCATAAGAGAAAGACATGTGCCTAAATCTTGAAGAAACAACGTCAGTTTTACATTTTAGAAGTGTGTACATCAGGAAGGTATGACTACATTTAATAAACATGATGTCATCAATAACACTTTATTTTTATTTTGTTTTGTAATTTAGTTTTGTACCAAGAGCCCCTTTTAATCACAAAAACTAATTTTTATTTTCTTTGAAATCTTAACATTTTGACAATAACCAATGTAAACATATTACAATAATATATTTTGAGCAATATTTATTGGGGTGGTTTCTATAAGGCCATGGAGACTGTTGGGGCTCCTTATTAATGAACAAAAACATTAGTGTTATTCCAGGAAGCTGCTTTTTACTTATCAATTGGAGTCGTGTCCAACAATCTCTCCCCAGCCTAGAGGTTTGCCATCTTATAACCTATGAAAATATGATAAACATCAATATTATCTTATAACTGATTATTTTCTTATATCCAATATTGTTCTTATAACCTATGAAAACATGATATCAATATTATTACATTGAATGGGAATGTATGAGAGACCCTCTATAATGATGCATAAACAATATGCATCACATTTATCAAACCAATTTTTTTTTTTTTTTTTTTGTCTTTTTGAGACAGGGTCTCACTATGCAGTTCAGGCTGGCCTTAAGCTCACTTTGTAGCTCAGGCTGGTCTCGAACTCACAACAATCCTACTGCCTCAGCCTCCTGAGTGCTGGGATTACAGACATGCGCCACCATGCCTGGCTATAAAAGCTCAAGCTCTCATTTTTTTTTTTTTTTTTTTTCTTTTTGCGGTACCGGGGATTGAACTCAGGACCTTGGGCTTGCCAGGGAAGCACTTATCCTACTGAGCCGTCTCCCCCGTATCAAACCAATTTTGACATCATTTTGACTGACAACATTGGTAGAAGTATATCTTTAATATAGATGACATCTATCTCTAAACCAAATTAAATTACAGCCAAATCTTTTAAAAATTCAAGAACACAAACAAAAAGAAAACTTTATTAAGTTCAAACAGAAGAGCTATTTACATTTAGATGGACAGAAACAAACATACATGCAAAAGAATTTGTTTATAGAATCAGAGTGTACTCAAATGTGTTTTAGCCAAATTAAGTTTACTGAGGTTTTCATACTTTTAATTATAAAAAGACAAGTCAGAACTTTTTGTAGGTCAATTAGTAGAGATCTCTTATAAGAAGAATTTGAAAAACATAATGAGTCTATCATCGAGAGTTAATATATCTTTTGGTATTCTACTTAAAAAATACTAGCAACTTTTCTTCTTCTATTTTTTTTCATGGAACCAGGGTTTGAACTTAGACCCTCGCATTTGTTTGGGAAGCACTTATTCTACTGAGCCATCTTCCAGGCCCCACAACTTTTCTTTTGAGGGGGCCTTTTGAGGGAGCCTTGTCCAAGTTAGTTGGCATTTCCTTCTCCTCCTCTAGATCTTACCATTCAAAAGCAAACTAATCTTTAGTGCTTTTAACAAAGCACTAAAGAAAAACAATCTTTCAGGTCCAATATAGTATACCAAGTTCTCGTGGGAAGAAGCAAACTGAGCCAAGTATAATGGTTAGGCACAGTAGGATAAGAGGGTGACAGCCATAGCATTGACATCTTGTAGTGCTGGACAGAACACTATTCACCTGTCCTGAGCTTCTGGACGACCAAGAAGATCATATTCTAGGGGGACTTACATTTTCTCAGCATACCTGCCTCCAATAGCCTTTGAATGTGGTATTTAATCCATTCTCTAGTTTACATGACCATTAGGTATTTTCAAATAAACTGGCTTGGCATGTTGTACCAACTCCACTATTATTGGAGAAACAAGAATTGCCAGACCTCAGGGCTATCTTTGCTAAAGCCTTTGGAAAACACTTAGCAGTCTCCAGTTTGCAAGTGGGGCCACTGGCTGGGTAACTACTGAAAAATTTGCATTGGGATATATCAGAAGTCTAATAGGCTTTCCCCATACATTGGCAGTTAACATGTGCTCCCCGGGGCTGAGAGGCAGAAACCCATGACCTCATCAGTCTGAAACTTCCTCTGCTTCCATCATGAACACTTCCTTCTTTTCCTTCTCTAGTAGCTTTGTACATTCTCACTTTAAATGTCCATTCTCCTAGCAATAGGCACACTGGTATGGATCTAGGGAAGCAGGACGTATCCCTTACTATGGTCTCCCCTTTTTTCTGGGTCCTGACTGGCCCTCCCTGTAGGCTGCAGCATCACTTTTCTCCTTTATTGTCTATATTTCCATTCTGCATCCTATCATGAAACAATTTCTGAGCAATTTCTATTAACTGAGACACGTCAAATTCATAACCCCTTAAGACTTCTACAGTTTGTGGCAGATATCTGGGGCTGACTGAACAGAACAAATAATATTGTTGTAAGCAGCTGAGATGGATAGAATTATTATAGTCAGTCAGGATTACACCCTCAATGCAGCCAATAAGGAAGTGGAGATATCTTGCAGCTTTGGGAAAGACAGGCACCTCCACTGTGGGCCAGACCTCAAGACAAAATATTAAACAAATGTCCCACATACCTCCATAAAGATAAACATCAAGGACTGATATTCTAAATAGGCATAAATCACCTTTAGAAAACCAGGAAGAATCACTAACCCAACCCCTGTAGGAAAAGCAGCTGCTCTGTATTCATACCAGCTGCCTACATGAGGTGCTTCCCTCATTGATTCTGACTTAATCAATTTTACCTGCACAACTGTGTTTCTAATCTTATTGGCTGGCCATAGTTTTGTCCTATTTCATGCCCATGAGTGAGTTCCCATGTTTTTCACCTTGGACCTGCCTCAACTTGTGGTTTTTCTCTATAAAAACCCCTAGGAAAGACAAGATCCTTGTCACCCTAGTCCTCTTCTTTCAGACAGAAAAGCTTTCTTTTCCTCAACAAATACATTCTGCTCTCAACCTCAGTTGTTCCTAAAATTCACTCTTCAGCTATAGAGAATATGAACCCATCTTTTAGGCTGGGAGCCTCCTTCCTTATATCACTTTCCTTTGTTGCATCACGAGGTGGGTCACTAACAAGGTGGATGAGAAGAGGTGAGCAGCAGGCTGGGCAGTAAGAGTGGGATAGGGCAGCTGTAGTGAAACAGGGTTTTACAAAAACTCAGTCTGGAAACCCACAAGCACACATGCTAAGCCACTGACACGCTGTCAGTACTGCACATGACTAGGAATCTATTTTAAGGGAAATGATCCAGATGCCCCACCTTTCCAGTGACAATCGCCCACACCCTACTGGCCTAGTGAGGATGGAATGTTCCCTCTGTTAATCACCCTGCCCAGAAAGAAGGCCCTTCTAGGTCACAAAGAGCAAGAGGCTTTCCCCCTTAAATTCATCAAAGTTCTTGATTGTGCATCCCAGAATGGATAGGCTTTTCTACCACAGTGGTTAGCTAATAGTCTACCCTTCCAAACCACACCTCAGTCAAGAGCCAAAACTAACAAAGTTTGAAACAATAGCCATAGTCCGATGATCTGCAGTGGCTGAGCCAGTGTGGGTGGTGCAGAGGGCTAGGAAAGTCAGGAGCAGGACCACCAGCAGTCCACCAAGCCAGATGACAAATTCAAGCGCAATCCGAATGATGGGCACATTTGGAAAATACAAAACAGACAAACAAACTAGGCCTGGGAACTTACCTGTCTCCAACTATCAACTTAGAAGACTTTTATCAGCAGGACTGACCATAACAATTTCAGAGGCAAACTTTGACCAAATTCAAAGACAAAATTCTGACCAAATTCTCAGCTATGCCAAGACCAAATGGTTGGCACATCTGGGATCCTGGGGTCATCACACTGTCTGCCTGGAGGAACATATTTTTGATTGAACCATAAGCAGATAAGAAATCCAATTTTAAATCTGACCTAGGACAGAGAGCAGAGCCTCATTGTCCTGCCTTGCAGCCACCTGTGTAGTACCTCAGAGTCACTGGAAGGAGGCCAGCTGAAGTCAGCTGAGTCACGCAGCCGCCAGAGGATCAGACTCAGAGGCACAGCACACCTCAAAGAGCCTAATCTCACTAGGAGTCCTCCATGTGTAGCAACAGATGACAGAGAGAAAAGTTAAACCACCACAAGAGAGACCAAGTGCCTAGGAACGAGGAAGCTCTTATTCTGAGCTCGAATCAACTGATGCCTTGTGGGGTCCAGCCTCCAACAGTTGTCAGTACCAACCTGAACTTTGCTTTCAGGTTATATTTTTTTCAGGATTGCAGAGTAACCACATAACCTCATTTTTGGGAATTTTATAAGTGTTCGCTTCCCCAGATACTTTTGACCATTTATCTGCCATGAGCAATATGGTTTAATGCTTGCCCTATTCCCCAAGTTGTCCTATTTGTTCTTATTTTATGACCCTGGTTTTCTCCAAGTGGGTTTATGATTAGTTACATAGAAGGGGGTGAGGGAGTTTTTACCTACAGTATGCTCTACTGGTAATATTTTGCAGCTGTACTGTACTCATAACCACCAACTTCTCAGAGAGCTTAGCTGTGCAACTCAACAGTTTAGCTGTGATTTCCTCTCTCACCTTTATCTTTCTTTTCTCATTCACATGCTTGAAATTTAATATTTTATAAATTTGTATGTTCCATAAAACATCTCATTGCTTGAGGGAAATTGTTGATTTACCTATCTTTTCATCTAAGAGGTCTAGCAAATGTCAATTACTCACAATTAAAAAAAAAAGAACTTGTTGCTTTGTTTCTTTTCTGCTAGATAATGGCTGTTTTAGCTTGACTGCAGGTCTATTAATCAGGTTTCTATGGTATGATAATGAATTCTTGAAATAAGCATTAGTTTATAATTTAAAATTCATAGGTCAATACTTCATTGAATATTTTCCTATAAAAACAATATTTCATGATTTCAGTGCTTGGGATTGTTTTGAATTAATGTGATGTGTTTAAGAATGACTCAATCCCTACGAAGAAACACTACAGTTATAAAGGCACACCCATACATGAAACCTAATAGGATGAAACTTATTTTCACAATCTATTCTCTAAGACACCCAACCTCAAATGAAATGGAATAGTCAGTGTGAGGTATCTTGCAAGAATATCTTGCAATGAAAAATTAAAGGATTTAGGGGCCAGAGACATAGCTCAGTGGTCTATATTCCTGTCTTGCAGGAGTAAGAATCTGGGTTTGATCCCAGTACTGCATGCCATGCCGGTCCCATGTCAAACTGCCCATGGAAAACAAACGCGGTGTTGCACTCCTGTAATTAATCACAGCACTGGGGAGGCTGACACTGTGGGATCAATGAATCCCAGCTGCATAGGCAGAACCTGTAACAAGTAAATAAAAAAAGTTAAAAAGAAAGAAAATCTCTGGCCAGCCAACATTTTGGCCCTAGCCTTTCAAGGTCAGCGAAGACTCAGGACATAGGAGAACCTGTACTGCAATATCATGAGACTCAGGTGAGCTTCAAATTTTCTGAGCAAGGAGATTGTGGAGCCACAGAGGAAAGAGATTGAAGTTCTATAGTGTGCCTGGGGAGAGTCACATGAAGAGAAAACTTTCTCTCAGGTTCTCACAGAGAGCAATCTGGTCAAGCATTGGCCGTGATTCATCCACATGGATGACACAGACAAAGGAACTACAGAATAATGTACAGGACTACAAGATAAACCCTGAGAAGACTTCAATGACCACATAGGAAATATAAAGTTCATGTGTTGGTATATAAGTTTTGATCTACCTAGGTCTTAACCATCCAGCAGAAAAGTATAAAAGTATAAAAATGAAGTATACATCGTGAGCC
>PVKA01021775.1:0-38102 GCA_004027165.1 Ctenomys sociabilis
AAGGAGGGAGAAAGAAGGAGGAAGTGGAGGGGATAGGAGGAGGGAAGGCAGGGAGAGAGGAAGGGGAGGAGACAAGAGAGTCTCAGGATCTAATTCTAATACAGCAGCTTTGCTGTGCAGTTACAAAGCCTTGTAAATATATAGAAATATTAATTTATGTGACACTAAAAAAGGTATCTAAATGGAGCATTTTAAATGATTAATAAAACTGACTCCTATAAATGTAACTCATATATTCATATTTTTATTTTCAGAAAAGGACATATAAATAGTTCACCTGAATACAGTTTTCACTAGTTGGGATCACAATTCACTTTCTAGTTAATCTGTGTCCAAAAGTTTTACCTGTATTATTTCATTTTCTTAAACAAAAACACTTCATTTTCAATAGAAAAAATTTACATAAGTCAAAGCAATAATTTGGGAAAAATGGAAATCAACCACCATATCTTTTCTTGAGTTCTTCAACAGAATTGTCTTTTAATCCTGATTTGTCTATGTGCTTGAATAATACACGTGCAACTGAAAAAGAAAAAAAAAGTTTCAATTTTTTAAACTGATTGAATCAAAGAAAATAATGCGATCTATCCAATAAGCAATAAGCTTTTTATATTTTAAGTATTTACTTATTTATCTGGTACAGCATCTCGCTCTGCAGCCCAGACTTGCAGTGATCCTCCTGTCTCAGCCTCCCCAGCCCTGGGATTGGAGGCGTGTGCAACCACCCCTGGTTTCAGTGGCTGGCAGGCAGGGCCATCACAGCATGCAGTACTGGGGGTCTCAAACTTCAGGCCTTGTACTTGCCAAGAAGGCACTTGTGGACTACCGAGCTATCTCCCCAGCCCTTGTTTTTACATTTTTAAAAGCAATTAGGATTAACTATAAAGCCCAATTCAACACTTAAAAACCCACTCTGTGTATAAAACTCACCCAGCGACCCACAGCACTCCCCCCAGGACACCCGCTCTCACAGCACCAGCTTCCCTGCGTCCTCCATGGCAGGACTCTTGTGGAATAAACTGAACTCCTCTGTACTACCCTCAAGGTTTTGCCCTATCTGTGTAACAAGTACACTTTATTTAATATTTTTATTTTAAAAACAGTTTTTCCATCCTTTTTTCCCTCTCACTTAACTGGTTTCAACCTTGAATCTTTTTTTCTTTTTCACGTAGCTCACCTTGAACTCACAGCCACCTCCTGCCCCAGCCTCCTGAATGCTGGGCTACCGCGTGCGGCACAGCACCTGGCCTAATCGTTTTATGTTAAAGCTTCTACCGCTAGTGTAAACTGAAAATCGGTAATACCATGTATAAAAGCACACTGGGGGATCCAGTTATGTATTTTTAGATTACATAATAAGATATGTAACTACTGAAGGTTAAAAACATTGTCCATGAATCATGTGAAATCACTCATCCCGCTGCATGATCCACACTGCCATAATCCCTGCTTCCCCACATTAAACTAGAAAACTCACCACACTGAGGCAGGGGGTTGCTCAGAATTCAAGGCCAGCAGGGCTACAGAGACCCTGCCCCCTCCAACAAAACCCCTGGGGAACTGCTAACAGCTGTTAATGGTAACAGCAAAGCTCAGAGGTGACAGCAGCGAACAGACTGCGCAGTGATACAGCAGAACCACTGAGTGCATCCTGTGAGTCTGTCTCCCACAGCAGACAGCAGCCCCCAACCATGACACTGCTGTTGGACTAAAGAGCCCGAGTGCTCTGAGTGCACCCTGGATGTAACACATCAGAGGGACAAAAGCGCACTCAGCACGCTGATGTGGAGAGGTTAGGAAGTACCACACCAAGACCCAGCAAATGAAGGAGGCGACAGTTCTGCTCTGTACAGCTTTCATTCTGGGGCAGAGAGAGAAATAATAAAGGAATATGAACACACATTGGCTCACTATGCATTAGAGAGGATGAGCAAGCTGAGGAGATGGCTCAGTAGAATAAGCACTTTCCTGGCAAGTGCAAGGTCCTGAGTTCAATCCCCGGTACAGAAAAAAAAAAGGTATTAAAATAAATAAATAAATAATGTGGGCCAGAGAGATAGCTCAGTAGAATTAAGTGCCTGCCTGGCAAGTGCAGGGTCCTGAGTTCAATCCCTGTTACTGCCAAAATAGGAAGGGAGGAAGGAAGGAAGGGAGGGAGGGAGGAAGGAAGGAAGGAAGGGAGGGAAGGCAAGGCAGCAGGGTGGGGGCACAGCAAGAGCCAGGCAGGGACTCCAACCAGGCCAGTGAAGCCCAGGGTCCTCGGCTGAGGGGAACTGGAAAGGTGCTCCAGGCTGGGGACAGTGAAAATGAAGTCCCTGGAGTCTACCTGAGTTCAGCAGCTTGGTGCGCTGAAAGGATAAAAGGCCACATGCAGGGGCAAAGTGATCAAGAAACAAAGCAATACGTATCAGGAATTTCAGGAGATGGCTTCAGTTAAAGATAAAGCAGAAAGTTCAGGGCAAAAAGCCTATTGAAAACTAAATGTTCAAAGTAAGCGGGCGTGCGCTTCCCCAAGCACGTGCAGAGCTCTTCGCCATTAACCAAGACCTTCACAGTACAGCCTAACTTTCAAATAACCACAGGTTTTGCAGCTTCATTTTACTCTTAACTGGGGCTTCTCAAAACTGACCCTTCATCTAACTACAATTGCACAAACTCAAGGAAACTGCCTGGCTCGGAAAAACAGCCCTCCAGGGCCAGGGCCAGGGCCAGGGCCAGTCGGCTGCATGCTCTGGGCAGGGCTCACGTGTGGTACACGGCCCCCGCGCATCCAGAGGGCCCAGGCATCAGGGCGGGCGGCCACGTGCAGAGGCAGGAAGGGCTCTCCTCACCTCGCTGCACTCGGGCTGCTTTTGTCCTTTGGGAAAATACAATAGTACCTATACTGGATACTACTGCTGGGATTTCCAAATACAATCTTAACTGTACTTAATTAAATTGTACTCTAATTGAACACAGTTCACAGTTAACTGCCATTATTTGTTAAATAATAAAGGGTCATATAAAAGGAAATAAACATAGAAAAGCTTTTTCCTTAGAACTTACTCTTTCTCTCAGGTTCTGACATAAACATCACAGCCATTTCAAACCTTTTTAACTCAGAAAGTCTCTGTAATATTTCAAAGATAAGAGATGGCTTTTCTTTCCTGAAATAATCAAAATGTAAAAATAAATGATCAGTTAAAAGTTGCTATCTATCATCAATGAACACAGCATTACCACAGGCAAATGTCATTTTAAAAATTCAACTTACTCAATGTAAAAGTCATGAAGAATTTTAATGATCTGGTTGAACACATCTGGATCTAGATTCTTCTGAAATAACTTAGGATACAAGGATGGTTCAATTTGCTTGAAGAAAAGCAGAAAATTAAACTCAATATCCACATTACATAATTACTGCTTAAATAAAAGCAGTAAGAATAACTACTGTGCATTAATACATTAGCAGCCTAAGACAGGAAACCTGAGAGCTCTCAAAGAGTGCTGACTATAAAGATTTTTTTAAAGATGACAAATTTGGAACAGTCTGAGTAACTGCAAGAAGTGTTATTGTCATTACACTTGGAAAAGACTACTATTCATGAATTTCATCATTTCTTTTTCTTAAAAGCAAATAAAAGCTCATTTCAGGAAAACTGCCCAAATATTGCAAGTGTTGCTTCCAACACAGAAGTACTTAAGTGTTTTAGCTTTCTTTTCCTATCTTTTTTCTTTTTTCTCTTCCTATCTTGAAAGAGTAACGATTAAGCTTAAACTCTGAGACAGGAAATTAGATTGCATTATCTTAGACATTAGAATTTAACACAGAACCTATTCCCATGGGAAAACATGGTTTCCTTGTTGCAAATGTTTACACAGGTTCTGGCCAGAGTAATACATATATATTAGCTAACAGATAAAAAGCATTGTCCATGACCACACAAAAGGCGATGTCACATAGCACTATTCTTACACGGTAACAAAAGACACTTTTGTCTTTTACTTCCAAGAGAAGTACTCACTTCTTCCCTCTTACCTTTAAATACTGATACAACATAGCTGGAGAACTTCTCAGCTGTCTGAAGTCAGATTCGAGTTGGAACGAGTTGGCAGGAACTGGAGGCAAAACAGTTGTGCCACGCTGAGCCGGGCACTCCTCTACCCTTCTGGAAATCTCACGGGAAGCCTGACATATATCCTGTTTCAAGCTGACTTGAGGTCTGAAATATTTCCAGGGCATCAGTCAACCGGAGGGAAAAGAGTCATGATAATTAAAGCTTAATAAAGCAAACAGCAATTGAGAATTTAAATTCCTAACTTTATTATGCCACTAATTTGTATTAAAAAATGTTCACACACATATTCTCTGTAAATCAGACCATGCCTTTGCATATTCTCAAATTCTGACAGCTGGGCAGTGGTCTCTGGTGGGCAGCTAGTGAGGGGCTCTGAGCATCCGTCTCATAACCACTCTGTGTCACATACACTCCTGCTCAGATAGTTTCAATGTATTTCAAGAACTGTTTTACTCTTTTAAAAAAAGGGTTCACTATTTAGGATTTTTCCCATAATCTACACTATTATTACTTTACTACTATAGTACATAACTTCAAAAAGTTTAAAATTTTAAAAAACTAAATGTTTCATAGTTTGTTGAATGGCGATTAAAATGGTAGCCGACTCTATGCAAACTAACCAAGAACTCAAAATAGCATACGTTTTCTGTATTTTCAGCAAGATAGAAACACATATGAACAAGGCAATTTTTTTAATTCTGAGAAATATTTTAAAAGCACCCAGTAACCCTCAACACCAATGGATGAAACAATGGCAATGTCTAAATCCTACACGTTTATAAAGCCTTTTCCTTTTTCTTTGGTATTGTGGTCACGGGGTCTCGGCCATGCAGCTCTGGCCTTGAGCACACTTTGTAGTCCAGGCTGGTCTCAGACTCACAACAATCTCTTGCCCAGCCTCCTGAGTGCTGGGATTATAGGCATGTGCTACCACACCCAGAGATGTTTCCTTTTAAAAGATTAACTTTTGGGGGCCAGGGAGCTAGCCCAGTGGAATAAGTGCTTGTCTGGCAAGCACAAGGTCCTGAATTCAATCCCTGGTACCAACAACAAAAAAAAAGAATTAACTTTTTGTTGAAATAAACAAGAAAACATGTACTGAAGCCCCCCCCACCAAAATCAACGGGCTCAAGACGCTGCTTGTCTAAACCATCTGTGTGCCCACTCAAGAGCAAGGATGCTCCTTACACAGCCCTCACAGCAGGGGCACACGGCAGCAGGCAGCTCGGAACACCGGCTCCCCCAGGAAGGGCAGGCCTTCCTTCCGGCAATGCTGCACTTCCAGGGGCATCACCACCATCATGGATAATGAACTATTAAAAACAGTGCTTCTACTCACTGCAGAGCTGAGGCGTCACTGATTTCTTCCATTTTCAATACTTTTGCTCTTGGGCTGTCACTGGAGGGCAAAGGGCTGCCCTGGCTGGAATCCTTCTTACTTGCCACATCTGCTAGGCTAACAGCAGTCGTGCTGTCTGGCACACCAACAGTCTGTATCAGATTACCAGTCTCTTCAATAATAACCTTCTTGAGTGGTTTCTAAAACAATTAGAATCAATTCTTCAAATTAACAGGTTGAAGGTTTTCCATCTTAGGGCACAAGTCAAAAAGACGCCGTGTTCTTAGAGCTAATATCCCAAGCATCAGTAAATTCAATTTCAGTCGGCTAGACAGAATTAGGAATTATCCTGTCTGACAACACAAAAAAAAGCAATGCACCTATTACAGACAGGTCTATACAGGGAAGAGGGACAGTACACAAGTGATTACAAGGCAATGGATGAACGTGAAACATGAAAGCCCAAAGTCCCCAGTGAACTCGGGGGCAGACAAGCCCTGCACCAGGAAGCATCCACAGGACGGCACGGGAGACTGGCAAGCTGGAAGGCCTCAGTGAAGCCCAGGGTAGGGACCAGGGATGGAGACTGGTGCAGACAGTCCCAAAACGCTGCCTGAAAACAGCTCACAGAGACCTGCTTTGGACTTTACCCTAGAGGCAAAGAAGCAGAAGAAAAATATGACCACACCAATAATAGAACAGGGGCTCACAGGGGGCCAGCAGAACAAAGACAGACTGAGGACGGCAAGAGCCCAGCCTAACAGATGACCGTGAAGACCTGAGTGCCTTCTCCAAGTACACTGCAGCTATACAAACCAGCCCAGAACACAGACTCACCAAATATTTACAAAATTGTTTTTCTAATTTAATAAAATAAATGGCATTCACTGTTTTCATCAATCATTACAAGTACCAAATACTTGCTATTTCTTGAGTTTGTAATATTCTTTTATATTTAATAAAACAGAACTGCACTGAGGAAACACCATTCCACTAGAAGTATTGAAATAAGAAAAGCTCCTTTTAAAATTTGCAAATCATGGGAAACAGCTGTAGCTTTGTGGCAGCAGTGGGTCTGCTCAGCTTTGATTTTCAAAAGGAGAAAAAGCTTTCCTCGACTTGCACCAGGTGCTCGTTTCAATCGCACAGGTGAACTGTAAGTCACAGCTGTCTGCAGCTAGAGTCAATCCTGAAGCCATCCCTGTGAGCACAGCCTCACCGAGAACACTGAGAGTTACTGGCAAGCACACAAAGCTAAGGAAGCTCAACGGACATTGGTGCCAGCCAAATATGGGCTGAAACCTCCACTAACTGCAAGCTAAATTAAATAAGCCTTTCCTTCCTTAATTCTGGGTGTCGGGTATTTGTCCCAGCAACAAAAGAAAAGTAACTAAGACACCAGAACCCTAAACAGCTGAATTTCCTTGATTTATCATGTCTGAAATCCTAGGAAATATTTTTTTTTTCTTTTGGTGGAATCAGGGATTGAACTCACAGGCCCTTGCACTTGCAGGGAAGCACTTATTCCATTGAGCCACCTCCTGGGCCCTGAAAGCATTTCTTTTTCATTTTTTTAATTAATGCATATTAGTCTGGCAAGTGCAAGGTCCTGAGTTCAAACCCTGGTAGCTCAAAAAAAAAAAAAAAAAAAAAAGAAAAAGAAAAAAAGTTAATGCATATTAGTTTTAAAAGAACACTGGGTTTTATTTTGGTACACTCTATATGCAAAGGGAGCGTTTCTAAAAGGTTGTCAAATAGCCCCATGAAGCTTTAACATTTTTGAAAACCACTAATTGAAGTCTGTTTCAAACTCCACTGCAATAATTAGCTGGACACGGTGATACACACCTGCAAGTGAGGCAGGAGGACTGTTGTGAGTTCCAGTCACTCTGAGCTACACGGTGAGGCCGTCTCAAAACACAAAGAAAATCCCTAATATTTAAATGTCAAAGACTGTGCCATGGGGCCTCACCCCCAGGGCATGCTGAGACAGCAATTGAGACTGGGCATGGTGGCGCACACATCTGTAATGCCAGCACTTGGGAGGCTGAAAAAACAGGAAGGATCACTACCAGTCCAATCTGTGTATCGAGACCCTGTACTAAATACATATATAAATAAATAAATGTCAAAGAAAAATAAAATTCTTGGGCTGGGGAAATAGCTCAGTGCACAAGGTCCTGAGTTCAATCCCTGGTACCACCAAAAACATAATAAAATAAAATATAAAATAAAGTAATAAAATAAAATTTTCTACTTACAATAGATTGAGGATGAGGTGGATTATCAATGGGTTTTACCACATTTTGTCTTTGTGTGGAATCAAGAAAAACTTCATCCCAGTGTCCTTTCTCAATTAATTCCTTAAAAATAAATTTATAATCATAACTATCAAAATATTCTCAAGTTAATTACTTTTTGGAAAACAGGACTATACTTTGGGGGAAAAAAATACTTTACCTTTTTAATTTTGGAAAGTTCAGTCATCGCTTGCTTATTTCCAGGTTCCAGAAGTAAAACAGTTTCAAAATCTAAAGTGAATTTAAAAAAATAAAGCAGTAAAAATAGACATGTTTGATTTATCTCACTTTTACTGAAAACCCTTTTACCCAGGAGCACAAGCTGGCCAACCTGACTCCCACTAGGGTACAGGTGAGTGATAACAAAAGCTAACATCTACGAGGTGCATGGTAACTGCGTGCTTTTGGTTGTGGTGACACTAAGAACTCACAAGTACTAAGCTCCAGCTCCAGCCCTTTATACAGGCTTGAAGTTTCTGAGGCTTTCCTCAAACTTGAAATCTTTCTGCCTCAGCTTCCTGAACAGCTGGGATTCTAAGAGTATGTCACCATGCCCAGCCTCTAGTGGTTTTGTATGAATTTTCTTTTTTGTTTGTTTGGTTTATTTGTTTGTCTTTTGAGACAGGGTCTCCATACTAGTTCAGTCTGGCCTTGAGCTCACAGCAAGTTTGCTTCAGCCTCCTGAGTGGTGGGATTACAAGTGTACCCCAACTTGCCTGACTACATCAATTTTCATGTAAATTTCACTACAACCTCATTTTACAAATGACAAGGTAAAGTCTAGAGTTCATTTAACTTAGCAAATCTCATACTGTTAACAGAAAACACAGTAACTCACCGAATATAAGATAGAATATAAAAGAATCTATATACTGGAATATTCTATAGCCTTAAAGGAATAAAGTATAGTAGATGCTACAAAAAGACAAATTCTGAAATGTGCTTGGTTAAACAAGCCTGACACAAAAGGATAAATACTGCTATAACTGTACCTATATGGGGTATTTAAAATAGACAAAGTCAGGCAGAAAGTAGAATGGTAATTAGTAGGAAGTGGAGGAAAAGGGAGAATTATTTTATCAGGACAGAGTCTGAAAATGGGACACTGACGAAGTTCTAGAGATGGGCAGTGACGACGATTACACAGCACTGCAAGGATACCTGACACCAAGATACACACTTAGAATAACTAAACTGGTAAACGTAGTGTTACATATATTTTACCACAGCTAAAAGAAGTCAAGAGCTGCAACTACAGCTAGGCTTGGAGAGAAACTGCCATATTTAAACACCTACATCAGGAAAAAGAAAATCAATCAAGTAGGCACAGATCACATGAAATTAGAAAAACAGTCACTTAAACCCAAAGATGGAAGCACAGAATACAAAGTAGGAACAAATGAAGAGAAAAGACACAGAGGAACCAAGTCAGTTCCTTGAAAAGACTTCTTGTATCTGAAAGCCCAGGCCACAGAAAAATAGGAGAAAAAAGTAACATTAAGGATGAAAGGGCATGGCTGCGACCGCAGACCTGCTTACATATGCCTCCTCCGGCACTCCTATTTACTTCCAATTTGAACCCTCACTCAGGTGGCTACAGTTAGGGTGGACCACAGAGAATGGCGGGGCAGTGCCACACCCCCACCCACCCTGCATGCAATCTAGCCCCCCCAGAGGCACACTGCCAAAGGCCGGCGCAGACCCCTAACCCTCAGGGTCTCCCCAGCAGTAAGAAGGCTGTTTTACCTTGTCTGGCCTCATTTATCTTTCCCAAAAACGTTCTTGCAGTTCCTCTTCTGGCAAAAGCTTTTGAATATGAGCCATCTAATGAAATAGCTTGCGTGCAGTCTCTTTCAGCTTCTGCATATCTGGTGAACATAAGAAAATTACCAACTGGGAAAAATGCATCTTACAGGAAAACTTCAATGCAAGAGGACTTTCTAATTTTAAAAGCATGTATACAATTTCATTTACCAACTCTCAAATCTATGTTTAAAGGAAAAGACTATTTTTTTAAATTTTTCATTCTTACTAAATCTTAGAACCATCTGGTAGGGAGGAGAAATTCCCAGATTAAAAGAAAGTCAGCTAAGAGGCTGCAGGAGGATGGAATTCATGATGCTGAAATGTGAGCAGAAGACACAAGATCGCTACTGGGAGACACCACGTCCTCTCCCACTTCAACCGCATGGGCGCTATGAAGAACTACAACCACCATCCACTTTGTAACTAACACACACAGTATATCTCGCTTAAGGAAAAGCAACCCACACAAAAATGAGGACCTGTTATGCACACGACACACATCACTGAAGGGGCACCATAGGCACTGCTCCACCTTGCAGCTGGGAAGCACTCAGCCTGGGTAGCGTTCTATAACCACAAAGAGCTAAGAGCTACAGTATCTCAGTTTCTCTCTCTCTCTTTCCCATACACATACACCAGAAAGCACTCTCTGGACCCTCCCTTACATTAAAGTGACATTAATGAACTACTGCTAATATATTGGGAATGAAAATGATATCATGGTAATATATGAAATACAATTCTCTCTGAAGATGAAATGTCACAATGTCTAAGAGCTAAAACAAATATGACCAACAGTGTGACTTGTGAAAACTAGATGGGTACAGACCTTGGTACTACTTTCACCAAAGTCTGAAATTCTGAAAGAGTACTTTTTGACAGCTGGGCCTGGTGGCACACAAATATAATTCTGACACTCAAGCTAAGGCCAGAGAATTGCTGTGACTCTGAGACTCAGCTGGGCTGAACGGTGAGCTGAAAGTCAGTCTGACCTATACAGCAAGACCCTATCTCAAAAAAATCAAAAGTTGACTGACCTTATATGAACAAAATCAGAATTTCTAATGAATTTAAGCAACTCTCACATCTTGCTTTTCAAGATGAAATGTCAGTTTCCATCATAAGTAGCACTAAAATGTAAGAGCACTTACTTCTGTTTTTTTTTCCATAATTTATTGAGAAACAAATAGCAATGAGACAGTTTCAAATCAAATTGATAGGACAGTTTCAATAATTAATACATTGTATATTGTTGTCTTAGTGATTTACTGTACAAGATGCAGACATGATATCCTGTTTACAAACACTATTAGAACAAATTTTTCTATCCATTAAATTAAGACAATGCAGCTGTATATCTATCCATTTTGAATATATAGATACAAACTGGTCATTCATTTGTATCCCTTTTTTTGTTTAGTTTTGTCATTTAAATATTATAGGTATGTGAATTCAGCAAAATATTGCAAAATAGTTCAGTAGCCCATAATAGTAGTGGATTTTCCAAAAGACTGGCAATGTCAGAAGTTGTTGACTTGAGCCTTTTATAGCTCAGCATATTAATATCGCTTTACTAGGGGATGGGGAGATGGCTCAGGAGAATAAGCGCTTGCCTGGCAAACCCAAGGGCCTGAGTTCAATCCCCGGTTCCACCAAAAAAAAAAAAAAAAAAATCGCTTTACTTTTTTTTTTTTTTTTTTTTTTTTTTTGTCTTTTTGAGACAGGGTCTCACTATGCAGCTCAGGCTGGCCTTAAGCTCACTTTGTAGCTCAGGCTGGTCTCGAACTCACAACAATCCTCCCACCTCAGCCTCCCGAGTGCTGGGATTACAGGCATGCGCCACCATGCCCGGCTTTCGCTTTACTTTTTATACTTCATTTTTATACTTTTCTGCTGGATGGTTAAGACCAAGATAAAGCAAGACCTATATAACAAGAAATGTAGCTTTTGTATCTGATAAGGTCAGTCAAATCCCCTCAGGATTTATCCTGTAACCCTGTACTGCAGTTTGTAGACCCTCTGTCAGTGTCAGCCATGTGGATGAGTCACAGCCATTGCTTGACCAATTTGCTCTCTGTGAAAGCCTGGGAGAATGTTTTCTCTCCATGTGACTCTCCTTAGGCACACTCTACATCATTGATCACTTTCCTCTGTGGCCCCACAATCTTCTTGATCAGAAAATCTGGGACACAGCTGAGTTACAGGATGTTACAGAACAGGTTCTCCTATGTCCTGAATCTTCACTGACCTTGAAAGGCTAGGGCCAAAATGTTGGCTGTCCTTGCAACCCTCCTTTTTCTCTAATTTTTGGTCTGCAAACTTAGGTTGTTAACCCTCCAGAAGAGAAGCTTATTACCTTACAACCTAGGCTGCTGAGCTTTTAACCTCACTATTTGTCTGAATATCAAACTTCTTAGGCATAATATAGAACAAGTATTTTTCATTAAGTATTGATATGTTAAACTTAAGTCCCTACAGAATATGAAGAAAAAATTTTAAATTAAAATGTTTTTAAAAAATAGGAAAAAAAATAAAAAATAGGAATAAACAATTACATATTTTTACACAGAAGTTTAGAAATCCAACCATTTATAGCATTGTAGCAGGACAGTCCGACAGTGCCCCGTCTCCTGTCTCCTGCCTTCATTCATCACCCTCTTCCTTTTTAAACAAACATCTACCGGAGAGACAGCACGGCAGCAACCTGCGCGTCATAAGCAGACCTGAAGCGCACTTACTTCTGAATCTTGAGGTAGGCCATAGCTCTGTTAGCCGGGAGAAGCGCATTGGCGCCATCTGCTGCCATGCCTCTCGTATAGCACTCAATTGCCCTCTCATATTTTCCCTCTTTGAAAAATCCATTCCCCTATGATTTCAAAGAAATACAGAAAATGACCAAGACATATACAGAAAAACCCTCTGAATTAAAATCTTAAGAAATTCTCCAAAGACACTGTTCAATATTATGTCACTAATTCGTTATATTTTAATTGTTACAAATCTAACACATGAGGCATGTTTTAGAATCTGCTAGTATGGGTTTTTATGGTATTCTCTTTCCAGTACCAAAAAGAAAAATACTGTGCACCACTATATTACTTTGCAGAATTCATCAAATTCTAATCCAATATTATACAAACCTTATAAATTTATTTATTTTATTTTTTAATGTATTTAGTGCAGGGTCAACGGTCTCAGTACACAGATTGGAATCACAGTGATGCTTCCTATTTTTCAGCCTCCCAAGCGTGGGGATTACAGGTGTCCTGCACTAGGGCGTCCAGTCTCATTCACCACGTCGGCATGCCCCAGGGGCAGGGCCAGCACAGCAGGATGGGGATCGAACCCGGCCCCGGCGTCTAACCTAAGCAGACACTTTAATTTGCCAAACCTTAAATTTAAAAATCCATTTTAGCCAGGTGTAGCGGTGCATGCCTGTGGCCCCAGCACTCTGGGACCCAGGGCAGGAGGATCACAGTGCGAGCCCATCCTAGATAAATTCAGTAAGGTCATGACTCAACTTTTTTTTTTTTTTTAACTTTTATATTTTAAAAAGGACCGGTGGGCTGGGGAGCTAGCTCAGCGGACTAAGCACCTGCCTGGTATGCACAAGGACCAGGCTTCAATCCCTGAAACCACATGCCCTGCCAGCTCTGCCCCCAAGAGTGCTGAGCTGGACACCTAAAACAGGTGTGGTGGTGCAAGCCTAGAATCCTAGCGCTGGGGAGGCTGAATTTAGGAGGATGAGTCCAGCCTGTGTAGAGACCCTGTACCATGTAAATACATAAGTAAAAGATTAAATAATACTAATACTAAATGTCAAAAAAGGATTGGTGATGTAGCTCAGTGCAAAGTCTCTTATTGGATACATAATTTAAATTAAAAAATCTATTCACATTTTAATAAAGGTCCAAGTATTATACTATCTTACGTACAACACAAACTACATGAAATTATATGAAAGAATTTCATACCTCAAATATTTTTTATAAAAGAACACAATGCCAGAATAGTAACTCTTGGGGCTGGGGAGATGGCTCAGTAGAATAAGTGCTTGCCTGGCAAGCACAAGGGCATGAGTTCAATCCCCAGTTCCACCAAAAAAAAAAAAAAAGAAGAAGAAACAAATTTGGGCCTGGGGAGATAGCTCAGTAGAATAAGTGTTTGCCCGGCAAGTGCAGGGTCTTTGAGTTCAATCCATGGTACCAAAAAAAAAAAAAAAAAAAAAAAACCAGAACAGTAACTCTTTAGTAATATTAATTTATAATCATCCAGATAATAACACTCATTCCATTAAGTATATACTAGGAATCCTCTAGATATTAAAACAATGCTATAAAAACATTATATCTAGCCAGGTACGTTGGAGCAAACTCAAAATCCCAGCTCTCAGGAGGCTGAGGCAGGAGGATTACCACAAGTTCAAGGGCACCTGAACTACACATTAAGTTCAAGGCCAACCTGAAGTACAAAAGTAAGATGCTGTCTCAAAACTAAGTAAATAAATTTCCTCAAGATCTGTAAAGAAATATTAATTAGAAAGAGTCCTGTGTGAATTGATAAAATAAATCTAAGAATAACTATAGTTTATATGTATTAAATTTATAATTTTCTACATGCAACTACATTAAACACTCAAAAATAGCCAATTTCCTAAACCTAAATGATTCTAATTTGTAATTTATGTACATCATCAATTACTCAAATTTTAAATCAGTAGACTCCAAAGGCTTTAATAAATTTTCATTTCCACCTTAAGAAAAATTTTAGTATTAGTGGAGACAGCCTAATACACCAGAAATTAAAGTGAGCATTCAGTAAGATACACGTGTCTTGTTTTGAAATCCCTATGAAGTACCCGATCTTTCTCTGAAATAGCCTGCTGCCTGCTCTGCTGCTCCTCCACGTGCTTCTCACTCTCAGCTGATGCAGCTACTGGAGCAGCTTCCTTTGGACAGGAGTTTTCTTTAGACGTGAAAGCCTAGGAAACATAGCAACCAACTAAAATAAAACAAGTAATGTGGGATGAATACCTATCTGGCTTTAAAATGTCAATTACTCAAATATATTACAATTCCCGCCATATTCAAATAATTAAAATAGTATTTTCCACCTTAATTCAGGCTTCCTACTTACTACAGTAAAAAGCAACATTCAGGCGTGGTGTGCACATCTGGAACCTCAGCTTTTCGGGAAGTGAAGACAGGGTGCCTCCAAGGCAAAGACCAGCCTGAGCACCCAGCACAGTCCTACCTCCAAATAGAACTCACATACAAAAGTAAGATGCTGTCTCAAAACTAAGTAAATAAATTTCCTCTGCAGACGTAACTCAGCAGCACAGCACTTGCCTAGCACACACAGGTCCTCAGTGCAACCACCAGCAGCACTGGAAACAAGTGCTGTATATTACCATGTGTGTGCATATATATTACTTATTTTAGTGTGCGTCTGATTCCAGTTAAAATAAGTAGTATCCAATAAATCCATTAAAGGTCATTGTTTATTTATTTATTACATGAATATTTATTACATTTTCAAGCAGACCAGGAGCTATTATGAGAGATCTTTCCAAAAATGACCAAATTCTTAAATTTAATATTCAGTCATTATTTGACTTCAGAGAATATACAACACAGTTAACAATGCTAATGAAACTGCCATTCTGACCAATGATTTTATGTATTGTCAGGTAATGCTAATTTTAAAAGCAGATTCTCCCCCATCAATATCACTTTCTATTGACTGTTTCAAAAATGACACAGCAACTATAACTCTGACTCAAAGGCCAGGTGAGAGGGACGTGCGACTGCTTGGTGTCATTAGACACCCAAAGACGATGCACAGAAATCAAAGCACATGCCAAAAGTGAAAAATGTGAGCTGAAGAAAAAATCCTGTGAGCCAGAAAAAGTAAAGCACCAGCAGTTCTAGGCAGTTTCAGATGATGTTACTAAGGACCCTTATACCATTTCTAGCTTGCAAAATCATTTGGTAAAATTCTATGGTACATAGAAATCAAATTAGAAAATATTTTTACTTTCCATGAAAAGCTTCAAATTCATCAAATAAAGGACATTTGTAATTCCTTTAAATAGCTATAGTTTACCTGGTTGATTTTCCTGAGTTCATTTGTTGCTTCAAAGTTATTTGGGTCCAGTTCTAACACTTTTTCATAATCTAAGTAAAATATTAGAAATTTTGAAAAGTTAAGTATCTAAAATACAGAAAACAAAACTCACCTGTTACATGTGATATATAGGTACCTATATAGTACAGCAAAATGAATAACTAAGAAATACTATTTCTTCATCTTGCCCCAAAGCAAACAAAATCCTAACAGGATCCTATAACAAATCATCTTTTGTCATAAGGTATATATCATTAAACCAAGAAGTAAAATCTATTAAATATCAGCTTTATTGGTAGTTTTTAGTTTATACTGGGCAAATCTATTTTATACAACAATGTAAACCATCGGCTTACAAATAAAAACATTAAGTTTTAAATGCACTATCTCTCGCCCTGTAATAGCCAATAAGATGTTCAATCTCCATTTCACACACAAGAAACTGAAACCCAGAAAAGCTGCTGGCCCCACAACTAGGAGCTGGCCAAGGTCTCACTGGCGGCAGACCATGCAGTTTCCCAAACATCAAGATACCTTTTAAACAACAAAAACTGAGCTCTGCTGATACACCATGCAAGCTCTCTGAAGGCAGTTAACTGTGATTATGTAGTATTGTTTGCATACTCTCTGTTAGATTAAGCTATTAAGGAACTTTTATTTTTTTATTTTTTATTTATTTATAAGGAACTTTTAGGGGCCGGACAGATAGCTCAGCAGAATAAAGCACCTGCTTAAGCAGACCCAGGGAGCAGGGTTCCATGCTGGGAGTGCTGTGCCAGCCCTGCCCCCAGGGCACACTGAGACTCCATTGAGACTGGGCGTGGTAGTACACGTCTGTAATCCCAGCAATTGGGAGGCTGAAAACAGGAGGACCACTACAAGTCTGTGTAGTGAGACCCTGTAGTCCCTGTACTAAATATATAAAAATTAAAAAATAAAGAACTTCCCTGTACCAAATACATAAATACAAATGTTTAAATGTTCAAAAAAATAAAATAAAGAACTTTTAGGTAACCAAAAATATTAACTACCTTTTTTGGCATCCTCTAATTTTTGCAAAGCAAATCGAGCAGCACCTCGTCTGGCATAAGCCTTTGCATAATTTCTATTTAAAGCAATTGCCAAATTACAATCAGACTCGGCAACAGCAAATCTGCAATATAAAAAGTTACAACAAAGTTAATAAAAATCATGTATTAAACCAAAACTCCAAAAATTGTTTCTTAAATCCCTAACACCTAGAAAGATAATTTTCTTCCCAACTACAGACATGTTTTCCACTTCCTTTTATTTAACTAAAACTATGAAAAGCAATAATCCTTAATGGTAAAACTTCAGTGGCATTCACTTTAGTGGAAGAAACAGGATGCTCCCCTGTCACTGCTCCTTCCTAGTGCTGTGCTGCAGAACCTCCTCAATGCAGCCCCATGAGAAAGCAGCATATGGTCAGGAAACTGAAAATGAGTAGAAGGGTAGCTCTGCGGCAGTGCCTGGGGTACATAAGGCCCTAGGTTGGATCTTCAGCATTTCTAAAAAAAAAAAACACAAAAATCTAGATATCAGAAACAGTACTAAGATAATGAAAGTTCAGCAAGAGGGGATGGAGAAGATTGCTCGGCAGTCTAAGGGTCTGCATGGTAAATGCAAGGACCCATGTTCGGGCCCTAGTACCGCATGCTGTGCCAGCCCCTGAACCTGGAGCGTGCCATGCTGGCCACTGAAAGCAGGCATAATGGTGCATGCCTGTAATCCAAGCATGGGAAAGCTGAGACAGGAGCATCACCATAAGTCTGGGCTGTGTAGTGAAACCCTGTACCAAAGAGAGAGGGAGAGAGAGACAGAGAGAGAGAGAGAGAGAGAGAAAGGCAGAGACAGAGACAGACAGAAAGAGACAGAGAGAGAGACAGTAGTTAGCTGCTCTACATATAGGAGTGGTGCAAAGGAAAGTACAGCTCTTCCATAACAAAAAGTGTAAGACATCCAGGCAAATACTGTAAGATGATCTTCAAAGACATTAAAGAGGACTTATGTGGAAATATTTCACATTTGTCCATAATAAGGCACAAAAGATATAACAATTTGTTTTTGTTGAACCGGGGATTGAACTCAGGCCCTTGTGCTTGCCAGACAAGTGCTTATTCTACTGAGCCATCTCCCCAGGCCCAAGATAAAACAATTTTATAATTCTTGCCAAACTGATCTATAAATCTCATGCAATTCTAATCAAAATCCTCACAGCATGTGTCATTAAGTATGATGAAGTGACTGTACAATTAATACTGATGAGCAAGGTTCCAAGATAGTCCTGAAAAGCAAGGTGCAGAACACAACGACACAGCATCAAGACAGGACTATGATGGCTCAGTGCTGAAAGATAGTGTGGCCCGAAGACAAGGGTGGGCATGGCCAAAGTAAGACGCGGATGGGAAAGCGCCGGGCACACCTGGCGGTGACAGCAGTGGTGCTGACGATTCCTGAGGAGGGAGACAGCTCGGTCATGTATGCGCCTGCCTAGTCCTGAGTACCAGAAAACAACTTGCAAAGGAAAGCACACACACTCAGCCATCTGATCTTCGACAAAGGGGCTACATAAGCTCACTGGAAGAAAGATAGCCTCTTTAACAAATGGTGCTGGCCGAAAACTAAAACTTGACCCAGCTCTATCACCATGCACTAAGCTAAAGTCAAAATGGATTAAAGATCTAAACATTAAAACAGAAGCACTCAATCTCCGGGAAGAGAAAGTAGGAGGAACTCTTGAAGACATAGGGGTAGGTAAAGAGTTTGTGAACAAACATATATTTGCACAAGAAGCACTTGAAAGAATCAACAACTGGGATCAACTCTTCTTAAGGAGCTTCTGCATGTCAAAAGAAATTATCAACAGAGTGAAAAGACAACCCACAAATTTTGAAAAAATCCTAACTAATAAGCAATCAGACAGAGGTCTGCTGTCTAGAATATATAAAGAACTAAGATATAACAGGACCCTCAAATTTAAAGCCCCAATTCAGAAATGGGCATCTGAGATGAATACACACTTCTCAGAGGATGAAATTAAAGAAGCAAATAAATATATGAAAAAATGCTCCACATCACTAGCCATCCGTGAAATGCAAATTAAAACAGCACTGAGATACCATTTTGTAGGAGACACTTCCTGGTCCTCGTCTCAGTCCAAGAAATCAATATTTGTAATCCCAAAGTTACGTTATTGGAATCCCATCAAGTTGATTCCAATCTACCACTTTCCATGCAGCCCACGGCGAAAATGAGGACACTAAATTAATTTTTAATCATCAGGGAGTCAAGAGGCTCTAGGTCCAGCCACAAAGATGGTTTCCCGGAACCAAGAGAGTGACCCAAGGCCTCACCTGGTTTTTATTCAGTGAGGGAGTGGCTTGAGGACTGAGAATTGTGGGAAGTAGGTGACTACTGTGAGCTGAGCTAGGCATGGGGCCTACATTTACCTCTGCCATATGCAGAGGATATGCAGAGAGAGAGTAATCTGCATTATATAGCATTTAATGTTTTGGGAAGTCTAGGGCTTCAGCTTTGATGTAGTCTTTCAAGCCCCAGGAAGTCATAGCCTCTATCTCGAGGCTCGATCCCAGCTGGCATGCAGAGCATTAGCTCTACCATCCTGTCTCCACCCAGCTCACGTTAAGGAGCAACAGGCTTACCAGGGAAACACACATGCCACCTTCAAAGACTATCACCAGCACCTCAGCTAGACCAATACACATTGCTTAAGGCCAATTGAAGGATAAACAGAAGTCCTAGCCAGCTCTGTACATAACAATACAAGGAAATAGGATCAGGCTCAGTCAAAATGGAGACAGTTGCTCTTCTTTCAAGGAGAGCTGCTGGGTGTGCCCTCCACACCATCTCACTCCAGAAAGAATGGCTATCATAAGGAAAACAACCAACAACAGATGTTGGAGAGGTTGTGGGGAAAAGGGAACACTTCTCCACTGCTGGTGGGAATGTACACTGTTACAACCATTGTGAAGGTCAGTGTGGAGACTCCTCAAAAGAGTAGGACTAGAAATCCCATTCAAGCCGGCTATCCCCCTACTGGGAATTTTCCCAAAGGATCTGGATACATTGTATCATAGAGATATATGTGTACCTATGTTTATAGCAGTATAATGTGTGATAGCAAAATCTTGGAAACAACCAAGATGTCCATCACATGAGGAATGGTTGAAAAAGATGTGGTATTTCTATATAATGGAGTATTACTCAGCTATTAAGAATGATAAACTTGAAGCATTTATACTGAAGTGGATACCACTTGAACATATACTCATAAGTGAAATAAACCTGACACACATGTGTAAATATCATATAGTCTCCCTAGTGTAAGAGGCGAAAAGCAGAAATACAAATGGAAACGTACAACTAAAATCAATTGAATCCGATAAGGCAAAGTGAATGGCATATGCTGCAGGATACTAATCAGCTTTTCTTCTGGATGGTTAACAACCTAAGTTCACAGATCAAACTTGGAGAAATAGAAGAACCACAAGGCCAGCCAACATTTTGGCCCTAGCCTTTCAAGGTCAGCGAAGACTCAGGACATAGGAGAACCTGTACTGCAACATCATGAAACTCAGTTGAGCTTCAAATTTTCTGAACAAGGAGATTATGGAGCCACAGAGGAAAGAGATCGAAGTTCTATAGTGTGCCTGGGGAGAGTCACATGGAGAGAAAACTTTCTCTCAGGCTCTCACACAGAGCAAACTGGTCAAGCATTGGCTGTGACTCATCCACATGGATGACACAGACAAAGGATCTACAGAATAAGGTACAGGACTACAAGATAAACCCTGAGGGGACTTCACTGACCTCATAAGAAACATAAAGTACATGTGTTGGTATATAAGTCTTGCTCTATCTAGGTCTTAACCATCCAGCAGAAAAGTATAAAAATGAAGTATACATCGTGGGGCCATAATATTAAGTTGAGCTGTAAATGGCTGTGGTCGACAACTTCTTTGGATAACTCACTATTGTTGTGGAATGCTGGACTCTGTTGGATTGTGTTGTCGAGTTCAAGCACATAAGTTAGTTGAATGACAATGGAGTGCCCATCTCTGACAGGTGTAGACAAAGGAAGGGGTATAGAAAGGAAGAATCATGATGTGTGTGTATAGACAGTACAGTTGGGATAGATACTCCATGCTTCTACATAATTCTATGAGAGTCAAGATTTGCACTAATGGTGGTTGAACAGGATATTATGTCAGCTTCTAGTACTATGGACGACCACTAGGAAAATAACAAGGTAGAAAGTATTATTATTGAATCTTTGATGTAATTCAGGTATAAAAAATAAGATACGCAAACAGCTACACTCTCTTAATTTACTGATAAGAGACATATGATATAATAATGTCTGTAACTATAATATCATGTATGCACCTTCTATGATACCAAAACATTATGAAAAGTTTGCAATGTATTAATTTATCAAATCCATCTTGTCAAGGAATCTTAAAACTGTCTCATTGATATTTGTACTTCAATAAAACAAAAATAAAAAATAAAAAAAAAAAAGGAAAGCACAGCTCTTTCATAAACAAGACTAGAAAAACTGGGTATTTGTATGGAAAATAGGAAACTGGAATCCTAATGCCAACACTTGTGAAAAGTAAAATTTAAATTTAGAAGAAAATACAGAAGACTTATGAGTTCAAGATAGTATACAAATTATTTTTAAAGGCACTAGCCATTAATTTTAAGATTAATCATTAAAATATCAATTGACTTGAACTATTTAAATTAAGAGTTCCTGTCTGGTGGAGCAATGCCTAAACCAAAGGAACTTGTTTCTTCAAGCTCTTCAGGCAGCGATTCTGACAGTGAAGTTGACAAAAAGAGGAAAGAGAGTGGCTCCAGAAAAGCCTGTAAAGAAGCAGACTAAGGAAACCTTGAGAGCTCTGTCGCCTTCCAGCGGAGCAGCAGCAGCAGAGATGCTGGCATGTTTCAGATTGGGAAAGCGAGACATGTAAGTGCTCGAGACTTTAAAGGGCAAGTTCTAATTGATATCAGAGAATACTGGATGGATCCAGAAGGTGAAATGAAAACCAGGAAGAAAAGGGATTTCTTTAAATCCAGAGCAGTGGAGCCCGTGGAAGAAGCAGATTTCTGACACTGATGCTGCACTAAGAAAACTGTGACTCGGAGCCATAGAAACCTGTACTGTTGTAGTTGTTCTACTCTCTTCTTTACATTGGCTTTTGTTTTCTAAGCTGCTGTATACTTGGATTGCAGAACAATTTGTAAGATGAATACTTTTAATGTGCATTATTAAAAATATTCTGAGTGAAGCTAACTGTCAACTTTATTAAGGGGGATTGCTTTGTGCCCACTACCTAGTGTAAAATAAAAACCCCAAAAAATTAACAAAAGAAAGCTCTTATAAATAAGTGACAAAAATTGGTATCTAGAACAAAAAACTTTCAAATAATCAACAGAAAAACAGCCTAACAGAAAAATGGCTGTAATCCCAGTACTGAGGAGGCTGAAGCAGGAGGATCACCGCAATCTTGAAACCAGTCTGTGCTACACAGTAAGATCCTATCCCAAAAAACAACATAAAAACAAAACAAAAAAGGCCCAAATACAAAAGAAGCATTTCAAAGAAAAAAGTGGTGAATAAACATATAAAGACATTTGACCTAGTTTTTTTTTAATGTACTTGATTGACTGATTAGGCAGAACCGGGGATTGAACTCTGGCCCTCGCACTGGCAAGCACTCACTGTACTGAGCCATCTCCCTGGCTCTCAATCTAATTTTTAAAGAAATGAAAATTACACAAAGAAATACCATTTTATACTCATTAGATTTAAAAATTTAAGAAATCCAATTATTGTACACTAGTGTTAGTAAGGAATTTGAACGGGCATTCTTGTAGACCGTTAACAGGAATACAAATCTGCACCTTTGTAAGAATCAGTCATCACCCTGTGGGAACTCTGTGTAGCTACGCCCCATACCAAGAAGCATGTGCAGAAGTGCTCATCACATCATGATTTGAAATAAGTACACAGGATGGAAAAGAAGAGGGGGAAAGCAAGAAATGAGCTGACAGTGTAGTCACAGGAGATGTTCACAGGGGTATTTAGAGCTATAAATAAAGAGGAAATGAGAGCTCTACAGCTATATGTAAAACAAGAATTAATTATAGAAATATTAAAAGACAGTAAGCCACAAAAGACTACAAATATATAACATACTTTTAAAGCTCAAAAACCAGCTGGGCATGGTGGTGCATGACTGTAATCCTAGCATTCAGGAGGCAGAGGCAAAGGATCACTGGGAGTTCAAGGCCAGCCTGAACTACACAGCTAAGACCTTGCCTCAAAAATCCAAAACAATTGGTTTTACAAGGACCTTGTGCTTGCCAGGTGATGTCTATGCTGCTGAGCTTGCCCTCCATCTTTTCTTTTAATCAGAAGAATACCAGCTACATAATTCAGGACAGTGGTTAGTGCATGGTGCCTTTCCTCTCCCAGCTCAACCTGCACTTCAAGATGCAGAGAGAGACGGCTCCACGGCCAGCCTGGCTGCAGGAAAGTCGCAGTGTGGGCACAGGGGCTGAGGCGGAGGCAGCAGCCCCCAACACCTGCTCAGGGTAATATCTGAGAAAGAATACAAGTTCATCTGCGCCAAGCTGTCTGCATCAGATCTACAACTGTACTTGGCTCTGTGCCCATAGACCAAAGCTATTGCTAGGACCTAGAAGCGCATCTTATCACAGAGTATGAACTAAAAGAGAAAGAACTGAACTATCACAAAATTTAAAAATATAATGGTTAGTTGAGAAAGATAAGGCGCATAATATGGAAAGGAGTATCAAGGTAGCTTCAAAAATAACACTAATACTCTAGGTCTTAATTACTGTTATGTGAGTTTATTTTAAAGTAATTTTCTAAGGGCTGGCCAGATAGCTCAGCATATTAAAAGTGCCTGCTGAGGCAGACGCAGGGGCTGGGGGGTTCCATCCCTGACCTGCCTGCCGGCCAGCCCCTACAACATACCAAGACTGGGCAAATGAGACTGGGAATGGCGGCACATGCCTATAATCCCAGCATTTGGAAGGTTGAAATCCGGAGAATCCAATCTATGTAGTGAGATCCTGTAGATCCTGTACTAAATACATTTTTAAAAAGTCATTTTTGTAACTCAGACATATAATACATATTCCAGTCACACACACTATAGACACAGAAGTCCTTACTTCTTCAATCTAAAGTAGGCCGATGCTCTGTTGGTTGGTAGCACAGGATTGTACGGGTCAGCATCCATGCCTCTGGTGTAGTATTCAATTGCTTCATCATATTTTCCTTGTTTAAAGAATGTATTGCCCTGAAAGAAAGGCAAAATGGTCTTCCTACAAGGCAGAAATTTACTATACAGTCATTGTATGGATGCAACCCAAAGCCCTAGCAGAAAAACACATAAAATATCCAGTATCATCCTTCTTCTGGCAATACCAACCCACAGAAACATAACAAAGACATCAAGAAGAAGTTTAAAGAAGTGTCCCACCCTTCTGTAAAGCCATCCAGTTGGCTTTACACCAATCGGCTTTCTCTTAGAGAAACCCAACTTGGCCTATGATACAGAGTGGACCATGATATATACATCAAGAATCATATACTAACCTCAAATTACAGCACTTCTAATACTAAAAATTCTGGGACAACTCCAGCACAATACAAGTACTTTATATGTAATAATTCACTTATGCTCACATCTCACTGAAATACAGTGATGTTAATCTGACCAACTTGTTATGGCCTGGAGCCAGCAATTAATCTGCCTCCAGAGTACACACCCTTCAGCAAGACACAGTCCTCCCGTCATGAGGTAGCACCAGTGACGACAGAAAGACTGAGCACCCCTAAACTACACACGTGGAAGAGATTTCAGAGCTCAGACCTTCTATACAATCTTCCCATCTGCAGAAACCTAAGACTAACTGAACAAGTTACCTTTTCTTTGAGAGCAAGAGCCTTCTGTGAATCTATGTGGATCCCATCTTCTTCCGACTCTGACTCCTGAGACACAGAATCGTGGGTGCTATCGTCTTTATCCAGCTCATCTAGGATACTGTCCTGAAATTATACTTACATGACCACTTGGAAGAAAACATTGTCTTACTTGTCTCTCACTGATGGGACAACATACCCGACACCCAAAATTAAGGAAGGAAAGGTTTATTTATAGCTCAATTAGTGGAGCTTTCAACCAATATTCGACTAGCTCCAAGGCAGAGTGGTACCTGGCAGAGGGCAGCCATTCATGGCAGAAGAAAACAGCAAGAGCAAAGGGAGGGACGGGGCTGCAGAGGGCAGGGGCAGAGGCAGAGGGCAAGTCTCTCTTTCCCTTATTTACACTGCATTCTGGCTATCCGCTCCAGGGCAGATGTAGCACTCACACCCATACCAGCCCTGGATCATGAATTAATCAAAATCTAGAAGCCTGTCCTATGACTATAAGGCTTTGGGGGGACAACTAGACATATACCATAACAAACATATACTCAACACAACCTAATGTTGTTATAATCTAAGGGCCCACAGTGCTCTAAAAACAATCCAAAAATCCTCTCATGGCTATAATCAGAGGGAAAAAATGCCTTTAGAAAACCAAAAGGCTAAGACTGGCCAAATAGCTCAGCAGATTAAAGCGCCTATAAGCTGGTACAGGGGATGGGGGTTCGATCCCGGGACCGCTGTGCCAACTCCACTCCCAGGGCCCACTGAAACAGTGATTAAGACTGGGCATGGTGGAGCACGCCTGTAATCCCAGCTCTTGGGAAGCTGTAAACAGGAGGTTCACTATGAGTCTGATCTAGTAGTAAGACCCTGAACCTCTTGTAGACCCTTCCCTAAAATTATAATATATATATATATATATATATATATATATATATATATATATATTTTTTTTTTTTTTTTTTTTTTTTTTTTTTTTCCCCCCTTGAAACAGGGTCTTGCTTTGTAGTTCAGGTTGGTCTTGAACTCATTGAAGTCCTCCTGCTTCAACCTCCCAAGTGCTGGGATCTCTTCAAATTCTTGAATTTTTCTAGGTATATGAATATCATACAGAAATTAAAAAATACTGCAATCTTCAGCATTAATGGCTTAGTAAGTTCCACTGTCAATATTTTTCACTAGTGCACAATTGTTCATACCTAAGTATAATGTGACTCACTGAAGAGACATTAAAATTAAAACAAAAAGAAATTTAGCTGCATTTTAGCATAAGATTCTAGAAATACCATCATCCTAGGAACATGGTAGGATGCCATCTGTATTATCCAACCCTGCTATGCTTACATGTGTAGAAGACTGATGACACAGGTCATTAAAGCATTAGCTCAAGTCTGAACTAAAAGAATGGTAAGCAAACACCTGTATCTTGTACAGACACACAAATGACAACTGCAAGCAAGACAACACAATCAGGATGACACACCACCCACATACAGCAGGTACTGGAATGAGCACATGACCACGAAGGAAGCATTTCTGTAAGACACCATCTGAGGTGTCTTTCAGGAATTGGACACTGTGAGAACACAGGGACTTATGAAAGGCAATGGGCTACGTAATGGGGGTAACATCACAAAAAACTACACGCTTCCGTTCTTGCTGCCCTCTGCCATGTGCCACTCTGCCTCGGAGCCAACTGAGCATGGACTGAAATCTCCAGGAACTGTGAGCTAAACAAACCTTTCTTTCCTTAAATTAAAAAGAAATATAGGGCTGGCCAGATAGCTCGGCGGATTACAGCACCTGCAGACACAGGGACTGGGGTTCGATCCCTAGCGTGCCACACTGGCCCTAACCCAGGGGGCATGCTGAGAGGCGACTAAGACTGGGTGTGCTGACACGCGCCTGTAATCCCATCGCTTGGGAGGCTGAGAACAGGAGAATCACAGAGTCGGATGTGTATAGTGGGACCCTGTAGACCCTATACTAAATACATACTTCATATAATCCCAAAAGCAGACTATATAATAATGAAGAATAAATTTTATGTTCAGAATGTATCTCTTCCAACAGCAATAAATTTGAGAACCAAAATTATACTTTCCTTATATAGTGAAGCAGATGACAAACTAATTCAAATGGGTACATAGTTCTCTTGAATCATTCCTTGGCTTCAGAAAAGTACAGGGGATGGGGAGATAGATCTTCAGGATAAGCACTTGCCTGGCAAGTGCAAGGGCCTCAGTTCAATCCCTGGTTCCACCAAAAAAAAGAAACAAGAAAAGAAAAATGCAAAGGCTGAGGATATAGCTCAGCGGCACAACACCTGCCTGGCAAGTGTAAGGTCTTGAGTTCAATTCCCAGTAACAAAACAAACAAAAAGAAAAATCCAACACAACTAATGTGGAATCCAGTATCTTCTAAAGCTAAATGCACACATCCAGTGATGGTGAACCTTTTAAACCTTTCAATAAGAACTGGCAGCCCTCTGGGGCACACACCTCATAGTTTCACCAGCAATGGTATAAACTCTGACCTAGCATGACCCCGCTCCTGTGGGCACTAATCTCCATCCAAAGACAAGTTCAAGAATGTTCACTGCAGGCTGATTTTTAACAGCCCCAAACTGTAAACAGCCCAAAGGGGGATCTTAATGTTTTCAAAAATACAGTGATTTTGGCCGGGCATGGTGGTGCATGCCTGTAATCCCTGCACTTGGGAGGCTGAGGCAGGAGGATTGTTGTGAGATCGAGACCAGCCCAAGCTACAAAGTGAGCTTAAGGCCAGCCTGAACTGCATAGTGAGACCCTGTCTCAAAAAGACAAAAAAAAAAAAAAAAAAAAAAAAAAATAGTGATTTTACCAAAGAAAAAATACAGCATATCAACCTAGCAATTCCAAATCTTTCTTGACTCATATACTCCTTTCATTATAACAAACAACTTCATGGATCCTTTCAGGATATTTTTATTTTCATCATATATGATAAAATAATTTTTAGTATGATATATTTCTTTTTTTGATATGTAAGTTGTTCACATTTAAAGGACACAGCATGACGTTTCAGTGCATGTACACAATGCATACCCTGCTCATCAATGACTGGTAATAAACAGATTTTATTGTACAACATTCTTGTCAGCAATGAACTGCCACTCGATGTGCACCAACATTAGATAATGCCAGCAAATGAACCCCTCAAGTGCATACTACATACATACATTATGTAAAGTTCCAAACTGGCAAGACCAGTCTACCATATGAGAGGTCAGAACAGATCCTTTGTGGTGATTCCTAAATTGCAGTGGATGTTACCAGCTCCTCAGGTGAGCTGTGTAGTCCCAGAACTACACAAACGCTACACTGGTGATAATGTCCTCCTTTGGACATTACGCTGCAGTTAAATACAATGTATCCACAACAACTCTATGTACTATTTTTGTGAAAAGAATAAAAAGAAAGATAAAATAGGAAGAATTTCTGGGTGAAATCATGATGCACTAAGGATTATGAAGAAATACTGATCTAGTAATTACTTCATTCCACATAAAATAGTCTATAAAGATGATACATGGGTTGGGAAAATGGCTCAGCAGTCTAAGTGCCTGCCTGACAAGCACAAGGACCTGGGTTCAACATCTGATACGCCATGTCATGCCCCAGAATCCCAGGCACACAAAGCTGGCCACCAAAACTGGGCATGGTGGCACACACCTATAATCCCACCACTTGGGAGGCTGCAAACAGGAGGATCACTGTGAGTCCAATCTGTGCAGTGAGACCCTGTATACCCTCTACTAATTATGTTTTATATATACAGAGATATAGATATATAGATATACAGATATAGATATATAGATATATCAAAGTCCAAAGAACTCTACCTCACTTTTTTTGTTTTTTTTGTACCAGGTATCAAACTCAGGACCTTACACTTACCAGGCAGGTGCTTATACCGCTGAGCTATCTCCCTAGCCCTCACTTTTTATTTAATCTATGATAATTAATGGCAAAAAAAAGAAAAAAGAGTTTTGTTTTTGTTTTATGTACTACTGCACACATCCCAAAGGATTACACCAGGATTGCACACGGCAGGCAGGAGCCCACTCAGTGGGCCACAATCCCAGCACCACCCGTGCTTCCAAATTTTAATCCTCTTCCCTCAGCCCCCCAAGGAGCTGGGAGGGGGGGTGCCACCATGCTCAGCTGAGAAACCTCATTCAGACACTAAGCCAGGGTAGCATACCACATCAAGCTTTGACCATGCATCATAATCGTAAGATTTTATCCTGTTTTTAGTGTTTTCCTCTTTGGTTTTTTTCAAAGACTCTTTCACTCTCCTTTTCTTCTTTTTCCTAAAATTCCCATTTCGAATAGGAGGTAAATTCTGTAGAGACAAAAAAGAGCACTGTTTTGAGCTTTCTGCTGGGGTTTTCTGTGTGTGTGTGTGTGTGGTAGCTAACAATATTTAAACTTTTCACTAAATTATATTTTGAAAGAGCAATTTCTCAATTTAATTTTCAATTATTTAAAAATATCAATTTACCACATTCACTTATAAGAATTTATGTTTGGTAAGTTTAATTCATCCTTTGATGAATATTAAACACTGCTCGGTCCCAAGTATTATCTGGCAAGCCTGGCTCAACAAAACAGTTTGGTTGAACTTAGGTAGCATCTGAATTCTTATGCCAGTATTAGACAGTAATATATCATTAAATACATGACAAACACCCCGCACACATTTCACAATGCTGCTCATTTATCTTTGTCATAACTATTCGCTAAGATGTAACCTGCCTCAATACAGTCAGTACGGTTATTACAAAGACTTTTTTAAAAGGAAAACTCCTAAAAATTGACAGTGTGGCAAATTATTCCAATTTTGGTATTTTCATAAAACACTTTTTCAAGCCATGCCTTGTTTTCAAATAGAAGTTCTACTAGCTACTAATTTAGGAATTCTTAGTTACCTCTTCAGGAACACCACTCTGTCTTCTCAGTTCCATATCCTTTTGTTTAATGTCTTTTTCCCAGTTTTCTAAATCCCTCATAAAGTCTTGTAATTCTTCTGCATTTTGCTTTACTTGTAGTTGTAATTCAACAGCTTTACTCGTTGAAGACATTGTGGCCTGCAGAGTTTTAAACAACCAAACTCTGAGAATAATTAAATAGACGCAGATACGCCTAACATTAGTTACTTATCCATGAACCTGTAATAAACTGAAAACACTTAAGTCAAATTGTATTTAATCTACCTAACTTACCAAATATAATTTAGCAAAATGGTACAACTAAACATCAGTTGTACCCTTCTGATCCCAGGGCTAAGGGGGATGCAGCCCACTGTTAATACCCAGCCCTGCGAGAGGATTGTCCCGTGTGTCACCCAGGTAAAGGTCAAATCCAAACTTCAAAGCAGGTTCTGTTAAATCATACTGCTTGCTCACCACTCACTATAATGCTGAAAATTCTTAAACTCAGCCTTAAGTTGGGGGTGGTCCAGTTTATTTCTCTGAAACCTAATTGATTTTTCACTACTTCATAAATGACCAAGATATATGCACAGAAGTCAGCTTAAAGTGATGTTGAATAAATAAATTATCAATGTAATACCAGTCAACTGTTTCCTGAGTAAACACACAAGTTTGTCACCTCACAAACGATATGAATGAAAGGCAGTAGGGGAAAAAAAAAAAGTCACTGGAATTAGCAAGTCACCCACGGTAACAAATTCTCTATAATTCATAAGCATATGCAATAGGTTCCTTTACTCCTTTTCCTCCAGCTCCATATCAAGATCTAGGAATGGAAAAAACAAGACATGATCTCCAGTTTAATCGAGAAGGAATGAAATAAGCCAACTACTCAGCAGCAGCCTTGGAGGTCAGGTCTCAGCCTTAGGACTGCCGACAGTTGGGACGCAGCGGTTACTTGTTAAGAGGGCGCCATCCAGCCCTCAGTCAGGTGGCTGCTGGCCACCCTGCCTCTGTAGCCTAGGCACCAGGGCCGGGCCGAGACGACACTTTTCCTTGGATCACCACCCAGCAGCCCACAGAAGGTAACATGGCTGCTAGCAGAGTTGCCTGAGTTGAACCACACACAGATGCTGTGGAACTGACTGCGGGGAGAGGCCCATGCATCGGTGCTGGGTGGCGGATCAAGAAGTCCTCGAAGATTTGACACTGCAGTTAGGTTTCACAGAGGGAGAGTCGAGCGGGAGCGCACAGGTAAAGAAACTGAAGGAGCGTGAGAAAGCCATAGAGGTAGACGGAGCAGATCTTGACATGCAGGCCGTGAGGTCTAACTATACTGAAGGGCAAAATAATGGCTTGAGGACTCTATGACAGAGAAGCTGAACAGAGCGACTCAACGTTCTTTCTAGCTTGGAAGCCTACTAAGATTAGTGAAATCATTCTGAGTCGGGAAACACAATTTAAAAGGATGCCGAGGTGGAGGGCAAATGGACGGTAGGGTCGTCTGCGTGGGGGACAAGCTGACCTCGAGGGCTCATGCAACGCCAGCAGGTACCCACAAAGGGCCAGAGATATATCTCAGTGTCGCCAACTGGGAGCTCGAATGCTGGGTCTGGGCCAGCCTAGCCGCTGTGACCCTGGCGGGCACGGGCGCCTAAAACCTACCGCTACTTAGGAACAAGAGAAAGAGGTGCCAGCATGGGAGGGACAGTCGGCGCCTCCTGGGAGCGAGGATGAAACTAGAATGTGGTGTCAACAGACGGCCAAGGGGATGATATGGGAGGGGGGGGCAGTGCCGAACAGCAGGGGCACACAGAGGAAAAGAGGCGCATGGATTTGGCTAGAGAAAGATTACTGAGTGCTTCAGTGGCATTCTTTTAAAGGGTTGGAGATGAGTTGGGTGAATGAGATTATAAGGGCTCCAACAAGCCTTTATTCACGTAAAAACTGCTCTGGAATCTTGTCTGGATGATTAAGGAACAAGGAACAAGACACAGGAAAGACGCTGAGAGAGAAGGCAAAGCCCCCCCGGAAACTCAAGACAAAGATGAGAGGAAGTTGAGATAGAGAAGGGATTAGAGACTTATTTAGAATGAATGGCACAAAAAAAAAAAAAAAAAAAAAAAGCACACTTTAGAAAGGTGGCAGAAGGCAGAAGAGCTACCGGACGGCTCTCCGACCCCCAACCTCCACAACTAAAGGGAGCCCCAGTTGCCTCCACGCAGTCCCGTGTCTGATTGTAATAAACGCAACTCATTCAAACACAACTTGTGCAACCCTTGGCTGGGGGCTCAGTAACAAAACAAAACAAACAAAACCCATCAGTAACGGGGACAGAAGCGCCCGAGACGGCGCAGAGGCGCAGCGGGTACCTCTTTCTCGTCGCTGCCAGCGCGCCGCACGGAGCGCCCCACCGCAGCGTCCCCGCCCGGGCCCTCCGGAAACCGCGGGCGGCTGGGCGTCCCCTCTGCGGCGCCGCGACCCCCGGAAAGCGGCCATGCCACCCGCGCCCCACACTCCCCGCCCGCCCTCGCCCAGACCCAAGGTGCAGCCCTCCTCGCGCTCGGATCTCAGGGCCCGCCACGCCCGCTCACCCGTCCTGGCCGTCACCGTGGGCACCGCGGCGCGTCAGACCGACGCGCCTCAGCGGGCCTTCCGCCCCGCCTTCCCACAAGGCCCCACGATCCCGTGCCCCGCCCCTCCCGTCCCCGGAGCCCGGCCCGCGCGTGCGCAGAGCGCCGACCCGGCAAGCGGGCTGTCTGCCTGGCTCGTGCAGAGGGATGGCCTTTCTCTCGCCTTGTTACTGGACCGCGCTGAGCTGGAGAGAGCTTCGCCACTGCAGGCGTCCCGACTTATTCTGATCCTCAATACAATAAAGCCTGAACCCTGGATTCCGTCAGTTTTGTCCCTGATATTTGTCGAAGGAGATACCCTGATCTTTATACCCTAAGTCAGAGGTGCGGTTTCTCTGCGAGGCAGGTCCTTGCACCGGCCTCGCCCGAGCCTTGCGCAGGTAAGTCCTTTCGGTGCCACGCGTGTGTATTCTGGGTCTGGGACGTGTGTGTTAAGGTCTGCCTTTAGTGCCCCTGACTGGGAAGATAGGAGAGAAGGCTGTTAACACTTTTTGCGTCGGCCTTCTCTGTGAGCGAGCCTTCTTTCATTGTCGTGACAACGCTGAAATTGTGAAGTAAAACACCCCCCCCCCCAAAAAAAATGTTTGGAGACAGGATCTAATTATGCAGTTCAGGCTGGCCTCGAGCTCACTTTGTAGCCCAGGCTGGTCTCCAACCAACGCTCCTCCTGCCTCAGCCTCCCGAGTGCTGGGATTACAAGCAAAAATAATTTTAGAGATCCATAAAAATGTACAAGAATTGATTTTCAAGTTGGATCAGTTCTATGATCCCCAAACTATTCCTAAGGTTCAGATCAGTAGTTCTCAGTTCTCAAATTTAACTAAATTCTCAAGTCACCTAGAGCAGTATATAGACCATACATAATATTCACCAAAAAAATAGTATGCACATGTAAGGAAAACCTGTAAAAGTCTTCTAATACTAAGCTTATTGAGATATCCTGAAATTGATATAAGTTATCCTCAGCCTCTACAATTACAAAAGGTGCTCAAGGTGTGGCCATTAGTATGGCGGACTGCTTTGGGCAACCTGGGCCATGGAGATTGCTGCATACAGGTCAGGGTTTTCTCTACAAGACAGCAGGGTAAGGTTTTCTGTGATACACACCATCATCTAGGGTTCCACATGAGTGTAACACCATTTGTTCAAAAACCATACCATTTTTCTTTTCCTAAAGTATGTGCACAATATGTATGGTCGGGGAGGGATGAGAGAAAGATACTTAGGGAGCCTCTCACAGAAGGTTCCAAGTTTATTATGTAGGCAGTCTCAGCATTCAGATTTTTTTTTTTTTTTTTTTTTTTTTTGTCTTTTTGAGACAGGGTCTCACTATGCAGTTCAGGCTGGCCTTAAGCTCACTTTGTAGCTCAGGCTGGTCTCGAACTCACAACAATCCTCCTGCCTCAGCCTCCCGAGTGCTGGAATTACAAGCATGCGCCACCACGCCCGGCAGCATTCAGATTTTTAAGGCTATGGAAGAACAAGTGAGGCTAGGAGCCACTAAGCCAGGCATAGCAATGAAAACTATTTTAAGGGCCTCCCTCACAAGGTCATCTGCTACCATTCCCTTTGTTTATTGCTGGATAACATTGAACTGTATTCATTATTTTAACGTATTTACTACAGGATCTACAGGGTCTCACTATGTAGATCTGACTTGTAGTGATTCTCCTGTTTTCAGCCTCCCAAGCGCTGGGATTACAGGTGTGTACTACCATGCCCAGTCTCAATTGGAGTCTCAGCGTGCTCCAGGGGCAGGGCTGGCACTACCCTGGCCCCCGGGCTTTGCCTAAGCAGGTGCTTTATTCTGCTGAGCTATCTGGCTGGACCTGATCATCGAACTTTAAAGTGATAGTGGACAAGTCTGTTATTGTTGCTGTTGTGTTCCTGAGATAAGTGGCTTTTCTCTTTCTTATGCAGTTCTGTGTATGAAACTCAGGGCCTCGTGTAACAAGCTGGTCTTTATGATGATTTGTTAATGTCTTCAGAAAAACAGCTATATTTATTCAATTAATTTTGGCAGAATTGATGTAGAAATAACCAGGCCAAGTGAATGCTCTAGCAAAACTTCATAGTCCCTTGAGTAGTGAATTCTTTCCGCTGCTCTTCCTCCCTTCCTCCCTCTCTCTACATAATTATCACATTACTTAGTTAATACAGAACTGAAGGAAGAGGAGCCAACCAAGGCTCCCCTAATTGCGAGGCTCCGCTGGCCTCCCTACAAAGCCCCGCTTCTCTCCTGTGAACTCAGACCTCAGCCATCTCTTCGTAGGTGGTGCACACGCCCTTGCACTGCTCCTGACAATAGGCTTCACTGTGTTTCAAGGTGAGTAAGCCTTGCCTTTCTTTAATGTCTTTTTTTATTCATTTGTTTATTTGTACCAGAAAAACCCAACATCCCAACTGAATTTACTGCTGGTATCTGAATAGTCATTTTCCAAGACCATCTCTTCATGTCATTTACGTGTTGAAATTCTAATGGCCCATGGAAATAAACATGTCTGTTGCTAGCATAGTGAAACGCTGAGCTGCAAAAGGCTCAAGTCAACAACTTCTGACAATTGCCAGTTCTGCTGATAACCCGCTGCTATTATGGACTCTTGGACTATATTGGGTTATTTTGCTGAATTCAAGTGCCTACAATATTTGAACTGGCATCAAGTATGAAAAGGTCCCTTAAAGACTTCTCCAAATACAGCTTCTCTAACTGCCATGGAACACCCATCTCTGATAAAACAAAAAAGGGGGTTATAAATGAAGGACCATTTTGTAGTGAAATATATATATGTACAAGATAGGATAGATATGTAGCTACTTTCTGAGTTCATTGAGAAGAAAGATTTGTACTAATATTGTTTAGGCAAGATATCATGTCTGCATCTTGTTCTCCAAATAACTACTATAAAGACAATGTGCAACTGTCCTACTAACCTGTTTGGAAACTGTCTTATTGCTATTTCTTTCTCATTAAAATTAATAAAAAATAAAAGAAATAAATTATATTTCAAAACATTTAAAAAAAATAGTGACATGCTGCAAGTAATCAATGTAAAAGTTGTTGATTTTACATCCAAAGTAACCACTGTGCTTTTTCAAATGAGTATAGAAGGATTCTACAGTTACTATAATATAACTCTTAAGAAAGGAGACATTGACTAAGTAACTTTAGGAAGAGCATTTATGGACTTGGAGGACTTCCTGTCATGGGAATAATGTAAGCCATTTGGTGGTATGTGACAGAAAGCCCAAAATAAAAGTAGCTTGAGGGCTGGGGAGATAGCACAATGGTCTAGGCACCTCCCTGGCAAGCGCAAAGACCCGGGTTCCATCCCCAGTACTACATGCCCTGCTGATCACCAAGCTGAGCATGGTGGCACACATCTGTAATCCCAGTGCTGGGGAGGCTCAAATGGGACGATCGTTATAAGTCCAAGCTGCATATACTAAATAAATAAATTAATTAATTATTTTTTAAAGTAGCTTGAACACAACTGAAGATTGTTTCTCTCTTCTGAAGACTGAATGTCGCAGCCCAACACTGACGGTCCACGTTGGGCTGAGGCGCCGTGTGTCTGACTGCTCTGACCTCTTATCACGAGGCTTCCACTCACAGTGCGGGATGCTCAAGCTCAGGAGCTTTGTCTGAAACCAAGTCAGCAGAATTAGCTTCCATTTGACACCATCGGCCAGGACTTGGATGTGGACTCCCAGGATCCCAGGTCCCGACTGCGCAGAACCGGCCCTCACAAACCTCCTGGGTCCCTTTCCCTTGGATGCAGGAGTTCAGTCCACACACATAGGCAGCCACTCAGAGTAGCAGAGATGCGGAGAGATGTCTGCTTACACAAGATGGGGCAGTGCCAAGTAGCATCTGCCCTGAGCAGGCATCTGACACCTTTTCATGTACTCAAGAGTTACTCCTGCAGTTCAGGGGACTGGTAATTATGATACTTAGTAGTTTTTTCCTTACAACTGCAGAATGTCTCTCTTGTCAGATGGCTAGTGTTCTCTCAAGGGCCTTAATCAATAAGTAACTGATGAAGGAAAGAAAAGGTTCATGATGGTATAGAGCCCCCAAATAGTGCAGTAACATAATGTACGGGCAATTTATAACTAACCAGATAGTCCACTGTTATTAATAAGGGCCAACCTCCAAAGCCGGGCGTGGTGGCGCATGCCTGTAATCCCAGCACTAGGGAGGCTGAGGCAGGAGGATTGTTGTGAGTTCGAGACCAGCCTGAGCTACAAAGTGAGCTTAAGGCCAGCCTGAACTGCACAGTGAGACCCTGTCTCAAAAAAAGACAAAAAAAAAAAAAAAAAAAAAAAAAGGGCCAACCTCCAGTTCAAATTTGTGTTCTCTAAAATTGAAGAATGAATTCTAGGAACAACAGGCTAAGAACAGAAAGTATTTATTGAAAGAAAACAAGCTAGGGCTGGGGAGACGGCTCAGTGGAATAAGCACTTCCCTGGCAAGCGTGAGGACCTGAGTTCAAGCCCCGGTTCCACCAAAAAAAAAAAAAAAAGAAAGAAAAAGAAAAAGAAAACAAGCTATATTTATTGGGAAAATGAAGCGTCTGCCTAAGAGAAACAGAAGGGGTCCTGAGTGGGCTGCCCGAGACCCTGCTTCTCAAGGGAGTTTCATAGAGTAAAACCACGATGTGAAAGGGATGTCAGTGAGAAAAACAGTAACCAACTAGTAAGATTACTGGCATTGAGCCCATGGGAAATCAAGGTAAGCATAAGGTGGGACAAACCATGGTCAACCAATAATACTACGAGGATAATCACCTAGATATTCATTGTATGGGGGAGCAAGTCTTACAGCAAGTGTACGTGGGCTTTTCCTGAAAGGGAGGCAGTGGTCTCCCTCCCAAGGTGACTGATAACCTGCTAACACTGTTAGCAGTCAGTGCTGTCCATCCCTAAGGGAAGTGCGTAGTCCTTCCATCTTTTGTGGGGAGGTCTGGCGTTAAATGCATGCGTCTCCACCGCCTGTAGTTGTAAGATATCTATACTGTCTCCTTCGAAGGCCTAGACCTTCCTAACTACCTATTTCTCAGTGACTAGCTGTCTGTAATGCTGGTAGTGTTAGGCCCTAGGCTATGGCAGTCACAAATGCTGTGTCCCTTGTTCTAGAAAGAGAGGACCTGAGTCTTTGGGTATGAGTCCTGTTATGCATGAGCCTTGTTTCTTAACCAAGACTGGCAAAGCATACTCAGAAACGCTGTGCTGTGGAGCGCTTTCCCCTCTGTTGGTGAAGACCTCAGGGCCCAGTTAATTAGCTCCATTGTGGGGCTGGAGGGCCAGTCTCCAGTCACTTTGTGAGTGTCTGGGGCCAAGTGATAAGTACATTTTTAACAATAAGCTGCCCCTCCATTCCTCTGCATATAGTGTGGTGAGTCACCTAAGGGTGGCAGGTAGGCAGGCCGTAAACTGGGTTCAATTTTTGTCTCTGATCTCTTTACATTTATCAAAATTAACTACGAAGTCCCTCTGTGGGGTAAGAGACCGTGTGACCTACTGGCTCTGTCCTGGATTCCTGCCTGATGGTTCCAGGTTGATCTCGGGGACAGCCCCAGGCCTACGGAGAGTTTGGAGTGAAAGTACCTGCTGTCATCCCTGCAGGGCTGACCCAGAGAACACACCTTGCAGAGCTTCTGGGGCGAGAGTTGAGCTAGAGAGGACCAGGAAACCAGGCTGGGCGGTGCTGGCTGGAAATGGTACTGGAACTGTTGTGGGGTGGGGTCGGGAGAGGAGCCGGGTGCTGCTGATGGAGGCCTGACAGGGAGAAAGAAGCCACAGCTCAGGCTGTTCTCCCTGCCCCTGCCATGTCTTGGAGCAGAAACTGAGGA
>PVKA01021776.1:0-38125 GCA_004027165.1 Ctenomys sociabilis
AGTATATTGGCCAGTTCTCTTCTCTGTGAGGAGGCAGAACCCAGAAAGAGGAAAACCAATTCATCCTATGGGCATTATAAAGGAAACACGCAGGTGCTATGGGCCCTATACCAAAAGCTGAAGGCACTAAGAGAAGATTTACCGAGAAAAGTGATCTTTAGGGTGTGTGTGTGTGTGTGTGTGTGTGTGTGTGTGTGTGTGTGTGTGTGTGGAGGGTCTCACTATGCAGCACAAACTCATAGTGATGCTCCTGTTTTCAGCCTTCCCAGAGCTGGGATTATAAGTGTGCCACCATGTCCAGACTCATGGACTCAGCACACCTGGGGGTGGGGCCGTTGCTGCCTATTGTGCCAGGGATTGAACCCTGGGACCTGCGCTTGCCTAAGACAGTGTATAGTCTGCTGAACTATCTCACTGGTCCTAAGTGATCTTTAAACCAAGGTATGGTGAGCACTTCAAGGAAGGGCAGGGGGATGGGGAGATGGCTCAATATAATAAGCACTTTCCTGGGAAGTGCAAAGGCCTGAGTTCAATCCCCACTTCTGCGAGAGAGAGAGAGAGAGAGAGAGAGAGAGAGAGAGAGAGAGAGAGAGAGAGAGAGAGAGAGAGAGAGAGAAACTAGACAGGTACAAAACCTTATAATGAAATTTTAAAAAAAGGAAGGGCAGGGAGTCTGATTTCAGAGTGTGCGTGTTGACATCTCTTGTCCAAATGGGGCACCTGTGCTGGATCTGAGCACCAAATTGAACAAGTCACCAGGACAGCTGCATGTCTTACATCTGCATCCACTGATCTTGGATGATTTTGGTCTGTTGGGTCACTTGATTAGCACAATGCCTTTCAGAGAGAGATGGGTTAGACCAGAAGGTGGAGAAGGAAGGAAAGAAGAAAGAAGGAGGGAAAGAGGAAGGGAGGAAAGGAAGAAGAGAAAAAGGAAGGAAAGAAGAAAAAAGAAAAGAAGGAAAAGAGCAAAGGAAGGAGGTTGTTTGTGTCACCACCCCACACTAGGACATTTTATGGTTTAATACTTCATATCCTTCTCTTTGGCTGGCTACCATGATGTGATTTGTCATCTGATAGGATCACATCTTATCCTTGCTTTACACTAAAATTAAAAGGCAATACTGGAACTTATTTTCTATTGTCATTTAATTTTCCTATTCTAGAGATGAAGGAAGATTGGATCAAACTTCAGGAGATGAGCTCCATTACACCAAGAGAGGCAGGGGGCAGCTGTGTCCCCTTGAGAAAGCATAGAAGAGGAGGTTTTCATCCAAAGTTGGACACAGTTCTAGGCCGAGGACACACCACTGTGAGTAACAAACACACCCTCACCTCTTTTTTTCATCTAGCTAGTCATAAATCTAAGAGCCTATGTGCCTCCTTTAGGACAACAACACAACAAACTCCTGTGGATCTGAAAGATTGCTCAGGGCTGGGGAGATAGCTCAGTAGAATAAGAGCTTCCCTGACAAGGACAAGGTCCTGAGTTGAATCCCCAGTACAGCAAAAAAAAAAAAAAAAAAAAAAAAAAAAAAAATTAGTTCACTCTTTTTATAATTCAGCTATAAAAATAAGTATATAGCTACACTCTCTTCATTCACTGATTAGAGACATCTGCTATAATAATGTCTGTAAGTATAGTATCATGTATGCACCTTATATGACACCAAAACATTACGAAAACATTTTGCAATGTATTAATTTATTGAATCTGCCTGTTAATTTGTCTTGAAACTGTCTCATTGCTATTTGTTCTTCAATTAAAAAAAGATAATAATAAAAAAATGAAAGATTGCTCACATAGTTCTATTGTCTGACTTTTATTTGATTTGGAAAAGCTTTTGAACCTTGAGGAATCATTACCTGGTGGCCATCCTTTGTCCTCTCTCCAGAGCAAGACAAACCATTCATAGAATTTATTCTTAGCTGGACACATGTACTACTCCTCTGACCCAACAGAAACACCGCAGAACTCCTTTCCATTCTGCCAGGTCCCTGTGTGTTTGTTTGGAGAGTGTTGGCTGCTATGCAGTTGGCAGATCTGAGACCACAGAATCACTTGTTAACCCTAAATGTTGAGGACATTGGCCCTGTATTGAGTGAGCTTAGCTAGTTACTGAACTTGAGCTACTAACAAGATGACTGTGAAGGCTCGTGGATTCCAGCTACCAAAGGTTTGTACACCCTTATTAGAATGAACCCACTGTCATGAACAGACAGCAGTCTGGCTTACCACTTGAATCAGCCTGGCTGTCCACTTCACAAGATCCCAAAAGTCCCAGTTACTCTGCCTGTTCAACAATGTGCATCTCTGCAAATTCTGAACTCAAGACAGCTGGCAACAATCAGACTGGCCTGAGCAGGAAGGAAAGCCTCCAAAGGCTGATTTCAGAGTCACAGCACCCTTCATGAGCCCCACACACCTTTGCCTGTTGACTTGTCTCCTGTGCAGTAGTGAAAACAGGTTACAAATAGCCGGTGAGGGATAGGGAGATGGCTCAGTGGAATAAGCACTTCCCTGGCAAGTGCAAGGGCTTGAGTTCAATCCCCAGTTCCGCAAAAAAAAAAAAAAAAAAAAAAAAAAAAAAAAAAAAAAAAAAAAAAAAAAAAAAAAAAAAAAAAAAAAAAAAAAAAAAAAAAAAAAAGCAGTTGATTGAAAGGCTTGTGCCCTCCACTGCTTTATTGCCTTGTCCCTGCAGATAAATTGACTGTAATTTACTTCAAGAGTAAATTACAAGATGTTCATAAAAAAAAAAAAAGCACGTTGTACATTACGGTCCCTAATTAAGATGTTAAACATGACTCCTTTTTTTAAAATTGAAAGAGCCAAAGGAAATGAAAACTGCAGATGGTGCTGTATTTCATTCTGCTCCCCCTTCCTCTCTATCAGAACAGGTTATTGTTTGGCAATCTGATGGGCAAATGTGGAGAAGTCTCCGAACTTGAACCTTCTCTTCCTGGTTTTGTTTTGGTTCAGCTGGGTTTTGTGTGTGTTTCTCCCCCATGTCTATGCCACTCACACTAATCTTTAAAGAACTCTCCAAGCTACATACTGCATTCAAAACTCTAAGACAAAATCAGAGAAACATAAAGAATTAAGGATGGGAAATGGAGAAGAGAAAACCCACATCAGCCTTCATCTGCAAAGTCTATTGACTCGGTGGAGTATTGAAACACACGCATGCACGCATGCGCGCGCATGCAAGAGCACGTGCATGCTCACGCGCGCGCGCACGCGCGCGCACACACACATACACACACACACACACAAATAAAATAACCTGAACTATTTTTTTCCCTCAAAACACGTGCAATTATAGATCATATCTGAGGGAGGGTTACAGAACATGTTTTCTTTTTTTTTTTTTTTGTCTTTTTGAGGCAGGGTCTCACTATGCAGTTCAGGCTGGCCTTAAGCTCACTTTGTAGCTCAGGCTGGTCTCGAACTCACAACAATCCTCCCGCCTCAGCCTCCCGAGTGCTGGGATTACAGGCGTGCACCACCACGCCTGGCTCAGAACATGTTTTCCAAAGCCAAAGAAAGCTGAGACCTTGATGGATACAATTTGGAATGGAGGTCACCGGGTTGAGCAATGAGGAGGTGGTGCCTGCGTGCTTATCAAGAGTGGCCTAGAAGCAGGACTCATCACCACACTGCTTTCCTTTATTTACTCCAAAAATGCATGCTAAGTGCTTGCAATTTGGTACCATGGAATGAGCTCCAGGGATGCAGAAGTCAACACAGTGAAGTTTCTGGTCCCCACATGAGTCATTGTCCTCAAACTTGCAGCCACTCACCAGCCAGTTTCAGCTCCTTTCTGGGTTCAGCAGAGCAATCTGTGTTTCCTGTTCTTCTTGTTAAGCATTCTTCCTCCCATTGCTTTTTCCCTAACTTCTCCACACACAATCCTGCTCATCCTTAAATTGCCCACTGAAATATCACAGCTCCTCATCTTCAGACCAGTCTTGTCCCAAAATTGTATTCTCAGCCCTTTAGCACTTAACACAGTGTTAATGAGCTGTTTGTTTAGAGTGCATCTATGTCAACACATTGCAAAACTGTAGGTGGGCAGGGATGAAATGCCTCCTCCATATGCTGTCCTCCTTTATATCCCAGCACCCCACTGCCTCATGCAATAATCTGCTCATTTATAGGGGATGAGTCAGGTGAATGAATAAGTGAAAGGGATGATTTGGGAATAAGCGCACAACCTTCTTCACCATGCTCCAGGATCTAAGAGCAGAGATAAAGTGGTAGCCCTAGAGAAAAGCTTGTTACAGATGCTGAAGCACCCATTGCCTGAATGAAACATACACTTTCTCTTTGCCCTGGATGCCAAATAACACTATGGAATGTTTCTCAGCCAGACATTGTCCATAGACCTGGGCAAAAGGACCTCTCAGCATGGGTACATCAGAACTCTATACTGAAGCATGAAACTTTCTACAGCCCTCATTCTTGAATCTCTATGCTTTCCAAGAAAGACCCCTACTCTCTACAAAGCTCCCACGGGGCCTTGACCCAGACCCTGCTATATAGTGGAAGATAAAGGGGAAGCAGCACCCCACTCAAGATGTAGGTCTAATTATGAGAACTATGAGTGCTTGCCTTATGTCCCTCTAGATTCAGGTCTCTCTTCAGGTCCAGAACATAGAGAAGATCTCTTCACTTATTGTGTAATTACAAAGGAAATCCAAACAAATTTCTTGAAATTCCTGTTTGAAGTCTGCACTGTATGTGTTTCATTTGTCCCTTCTCTCCATCCATTTCTTTGTGACTACGAAGTTTCCCCAATGAGCAGGTGTGCTCATAGAGATAAACTATGGGTCTTACTCTTTGCTAGCTTTAGCATGCAGGTTGAAAGCTCCATTCACAAAACCTTGTTATTTGAAAGACAAAGGTAACTTTCAAGCTAGTAATTAGTTTTTTAACAAGATAACTCAGACAACTTCTAAACTCTAGGGTCTAGTGTGCTGTCCAATGCAGTAGCCACTGACCACAAGTGGCTGTGTAGCACTTGAAGTGTGATGGGACTTATTTGCTCATTTTATAGGATTCTACTTCATATTTAAATTTAAACACTGAAATGTTGTAATAGTTTTTTAATCTCCTAAGCACACCTTTGTTGTTTTGGTCAGACTGTTTCTCAATAATCTTGTTGAATATGCGGCATCCAAATTCAGATCACATTTCAAAGACTTGACACCAAAACAAGAGATTGTGAAATATCTCATCAATGTGTTTTTGTATAGAGTGTGCATTGATATAATATTTTTTATTAGGTCTAAAATGATAATTAAAGATCATTTTACATGTTTCTGTTTAGGTTTTTTTTCACAAGAGGTATTAGAAAGTTTAAAATAGAAAATGTGGTTCATGTTTTGTGTCTTAATGGGCATCTCTAGATGTGTTGATAAATAAACAGGTCGCAAAAAAAGACCCACTCCCATACGTAGGTTTGATTGTTTGGCTGATATCAGGGAGGTTCTCTGATTTCAGACAGTGAGGGAGGAAGCCTTTTGTTCCCTGTAACTTCTCATATACAAAATATGACATCTCGAGATATGATTTTCCCAGGGCAAAATCAGCAGTGTCCATTTGGAGATACTGGAAAACCCAGCTCCAAGCAATTGGGGCACAATGGAAGTTTCTTTTTAATCTGGCATTTGGTTCCACACATCTCACAAGCAGGAAGACAGAACCTTCCAGGAAGGCAGGAGGCACATTCAGTGGTGCAAATACTTCATTCAGATTCCTTTCTCACCCATGACCATTGATGTCCCCCAAGCCTTCTGGGATTCCTACTCAACGACTGTCACTATGTAATTAAATGCAAAGTCCTGTGCAGTGGCTACTCTACTCCTCACTTTTGCAATGTTTGCTTTGCTCAGAGAAGACAGAAGGAATGCTGCTCAGTTCTAGGAAGCATGGCTGCCATGCAGAATGGCTTCCAACATCTGTCGCCTGGAAGGTCCTTCCTGCTTCTGGTTGCAAAGAAGAGGAAGAGGAGTCATAAGGAATGAGGCCACAGTGAGCAAGGTCAACAGGGCACAGTGGGATTCTACAAGGAGAGTGGGGAGGGGGAAGAAGACCTCATGATCAGTCCAAGTAGTAATTAATCAGGCCATGAGATCCAAGCAAGCATGGAGGAGCAGTGCATGGACATATAGTGATGGACCTGATTACAGTGTGGGGATATCTTCAGAGCTTTCCCCGGGCAGGTTGGGCAGTAACACCCTGTGCTCTCTGTCTCTCCTGACTGTGGATTTGCTAGTGAAAATGCACGTGATCCCAAGCATCTTACATCGAAAGTCCCAGAATGGCAGACGGAAAGAGGGAAGGGTCCTGTCTTGCATCATGAAGGTATGGAAGTGCACTTGAAATGTCCTGTGCTGGAACTTTTTAAGGAAAATTATAAATGTCAGTGTGTTCACACTATTCAGAGTCAAACTTGGTTAAAATACTATGCTGCAGTCCCCTTTGTTGACCCTGTAAGCTCCAACACATTGGAGTCATATTCTGACTGTGGATTGCCCTATGCTTGAAATTCAGTTGCAATCAGAATTGTTTGATGAATTTTTTGACCAGAATCATGGAGAGAATTAAGTTTGTGAATGAAGGTACCACTGTACCTGTTTTGTTAAAAAGCTTTATTGGAGCCAAATTGTACCCACTGAGCTACCTATGGCCAAGGGCAGAGTAGAGCAGCTACAACAGAGATCACAGGCACACAGAACTGAAGTTCTTTACCACCTGAAAACAGTAAAATGATCTGATAAAAATCATTTCCCAATTATTTCTGGAGAAGTCAGCCAACCTCTGCCTGAAATATCATGGCTAGCCTTTGCAAGTTTTCCTTTCTGCATCCTTGCCCTGTGGGTGTTGCAAGTACTGATGGTACTTTCCCATGCTATGAATGAGAAAACTGGCTCAAAGAGGTGCAGGTACCTGATCAAAATCACACAGCCAAAACCTGGCATGACAGAGAACAGACACCAGGTCAGGTACTTCTGAGACCATTTACTATCCAACCTGTCATGGTCAACTTGGAGCCTCTCCACTCCCTTCAGATGCCCAGGTCTAGATTAGTATATTAAGAGCAAGAAAATAAACAAACCCCATCAATCAGAGCCCATCCACCTTACATGTGCCTCAGATCTTCTGCCAGGGGAGAATCTCTGCAGTCCCTGGTTTTCAAATGTCAATGGTGGCCCATTGCATACTGCAAGAGGCACCAGAGAGTTCTAACTGGTTGGAAAGGACTATAGATTGCAGATGGATGTCACCCTTACGGCTCATACCCTCCACATAGCAGGGAAGCAGGTACTGTGAAGCTGGGGAAGAGAAGGCACAGGGTGAAGCTTATCCTGTGGTGGAGGATTTGGAGCTGGGTGTTGAGCATCCCCACTGCTACTCACCCTATTCCCATGCCAGGGCAGAGACCATTTTATCCCCATTTCCAGAGGGCAGGAAACCGAAGTGTAAGAGAGGTAAAGCCTCTGAGTTTCCGGCAGCTTAGATCTTGGACCCAGCTGGCCTGCATCCTCAGGCCAGGAGAGACTGGGACCAGCTCAGAGAGAGCTTCAAGTTGGCCTCCTCCCACCAGGTCCATGCACCAGCAGTCTCTCCAGGAAGCAAATGCCTTCAGAACCCTGCGATGGATTTCCAAATTCTCTTTGCCTATTGGACCTGTGGGGTTCTGATGAGCACAGGAACTCTCATTCCTGAGAAATCAGCTTGGATAGAGATTTGGATGCCTCTAGGGGATTTCCTAGTGTTCTTAAAGGTAATCCCTGGCTTGCCCTAGGTTGGACAAATTGCATATAAAAACTATTTTCAAATATAAATGTTGACTGCAGTGGGTTCCCATTTAATGACATTTATTTCTTCTTTTGGATAAGACATACACACACATATTATTCAATCACTAGCAACTGAGAAGTCAGTCTACAGAAGTCATAGGTAAAGTGAGTTTTTATTTTGTGTTTTCATAAAAAACAAAAGCACACAAAAAATAGTTGGGCCTCGTGGTGTATGTGTATAAACCAAGTACTCTGGGAGCCTGACGCAGGAAGACTACACGTGGGAGCCCAGTTGTGAGTGTGGACAATTCAGCAGCTGAGCAAGAGATTGGTTCAAAACAAAAAATGGAAAAGAATTGGGGAAGGATCTCAGGGTTAAGGCTGTGGGTTCAATCTGCAGTACTATAAAAATAAACAAATAGATACATAAACAAACAAAAAACAATAAAAGTTGCAAGTGACACTGGCAAGTTTGTCTTGTTTCTTTGTTTGTGTCCTTCCTGCCCCATTCACGTCATATTTAATGAGGCTCATGAGAGTAGAGGGTGAACACCAGGGCTTCATCTCATGCCTGGTGATGGGGGAGAGCTAACCCCCCCCAGTGGGATGACTGGGAAGTCCTGCTGGACAGATGAGAAGACCACACCTGCCCAGTGTCACAAGGTCAGGGACAAGGTGTGCTGGACAAGAAAGGCCCACATTAGTGCTCCTGGCCACTGGGCCAGGCTCTCTTATTCTTTGCAAACCACAGTTCCCCTGCCCAGGTGCTTCCTCCAAGCCACCTTGTCACATAAAGTTCTCAGCACAGCCTAGTATGCAGAGATGAGAGAAGCCCTATGGAGAGCACCATTCTAAATGGGCAACAAGGTGGCACAGAGCTGCAGTGGATGTCAGTTTTCCCACTGTCACCTCGACAGGTATTCAGTGTTTTGCATGCCCAACAGATAAACCCCATCTATGAGGCAAACAGCCTTTCCAGGGCAGGGGAGGCACATGCGCAGCTTTCCTGTGTCCAGAAAGAGAACCTTCTACCCACCAGCCAATGTCTCTTTGAGCTTCTCGTATTTCAATAAGGCACTAAGGGTGAATTTTCTCTTGCCTCCGGGAGCTGGAAGTTCAGCTTAATGTACAAACCTTTATTTTCCAAAGAGGCAGGTTGGCCTTCCTGTATCGACAGACTCCAGAGCTTAGATTTATTACAGAATGGTAATCAGGCAAAAGAATAAATACACTGCATCTTTAATTCATTAATCACTTTGGAAAGCAAAATGAACTACAGTAAAGAAGACAATATGTTTTCAAGTGTTGGGGTGGGGGCAGGGAATTGGCTTCTCGATATGATCTAGTTGCTAAAAATCCATTCTGTGTGCAGATTAGAGGAAGGACACTTGCCCTCTGAGGCTGGAGTTGGACTGGAAGCCAGAAGCTCTGCCGAGGAGGTGAAAGGCTGAGTGTATGCTGAGGGTTCTCAGTTGTCCTGGTATCTTCCACTGGGCACCTGCTGTAGTTCAGGTCAAAAATGAGGCTTGAAGCCAGACAGTTCTGGGTTCAAGTTCCTGCTCCATCCTGGAAAGCAGGAGGCCTGGGAAGCCATCCTGACCCACTTACTGCTTTGAGATGCATCTCCTCATAGAATGCGGACCCAAGAGGGGATGTTTTGTCTTTTCAAAATTTGTTTCACCAAATTTTCACCAAAACAGAACTGTTTGAAGTCTGTGCATGTATAGGGAAAACCTACCCATCAGCTTTTCTCCCCAGCCCTGCTCAGAGGTACACAAGGCGGCAGTGTCTGGCCTCTGGGTCCTGGGATCTGGCCTGACACCCCCAGAGGCAGCCCTATGCTTGCTGCTATTCTTGGGTCCTGGTGACCTGGAACCAGACATTAGCTGTCTTTCTGTCACTAGCAAAGCTGCAAGCTGAGCAGCAGGACCAGCATCCTAGCCTCGCCTGGCCAATCTTCAGAATCAAGGTTCTGTGCAGAGATGATGAGCAACCATACAGTTATTTCTAGGGACATTGAAGGATTTCCTTCCTTCCTTCCTTCCTTCCTTCCTTCCTTCCTTCCTTCCTTCCTTCCTTTCTCCTTCCTTTCTTTCTTTCTTTCTTTCTTTCTTTCTTTCTTTCTTTCTTTCTTTCTTTCTTTCTTTCTTTCTTTCCTTTCTTTCTTTCTTTCTTTCTTTCTTTCTTTCTTTCTTTCTTTCTTTCTTTCTTTCTTTCTTTCTTTCTTTCTTCCTTTCTTCTTTTGACTAAACCAGGATTAAACTCAGGCCATTGCACTAGCCAGGGAAGTGCTTATTCCACTTGGCCATCTCCCCGGCCCTTAACTGAAGGATTTTTTTCCTTTTGTATTCACAACACCCTGTGGAATGTTGGCCCCATGACTGATCACTTTACAGGTGAGAACACAGGCTCTCACAGGAGGTCTAGTCCTTTGCCCAAGTTCCTATCTCTTAGGGACTAGGCTGGAAGTAAGATCTACCACTTATTGGGCACTTTGTGTCTACTGCACCGTCTTCCAGGCTCTCCTGTATTGTCAGCGCAGTGTAGTTAGGCAGATGAAACTCTTCATACTTTACATATGAAACCAAAACAGGGCCAGCGAACTTAAACTAGGGTCACAATAGATTACGTGTTGACATTTGGGACCAGATCATCCTCTGTAGTGAGGATCACCCTGGGCATTGCAAGATGTCCAACAGCAGCATTTGCGACTTTAACCCACTCAAGGCCCAAGTCATGATGCCTCAAACTATCTTGAGGCATAACCAAAGCTCCCCTGGGGAACAATGCTCTCCCCAGATGTGTCCCTCTGTAGAGCCTGTCCACCTGGCTCAGCCATTAGATTAGAAATCATTAGATTGCTTTCCAGGTGTCCTTCAGGTATTGCAGGGAAGTGGCTCTCAAATGCTTAAAGGTGCTCCTGTTCCAATGTCACCTGGGATGAGTGAGAAGTGAACATTCTCAAGCCTGTCTCCAGGCCCTTGACTCAGACCCTGGGGAGATTGGGATGGTGCCCAGAAAGCCCGGTTGTCTAGGCACTCAGCAAGGTTGGAGAACCAGTGCCAAGCCGCCTTGGTGCCTCTTAGCTCGGGCTGCACATGAGAATCACCTGGGGAGCACTACACATGTATCAGTACCCAGGTTCCACCCCAAGACTGCACTGACTTCATCCAGGCAGGGACATTCATATGCACTGGGAGTTTGAAAACTTTTCTGATGGTTCTTTGAATTGACCTAGAAGAACCTTCACAGGGCTTTCAGGAAGGAACTGGTCGAAGTCCAAAAAGTTAACAAAATGCAATTGAGGTTGGCCTCATGATGCATCCGCATGGATGTTGGGCAGATGCAGAAAGGCCCCTGCAGTGGTTTTCTTTGCTCTCAACCCCAAACCATAGCCCACAAAGCCCAGCTCCTCTCATTGTTCTCTATTTCTATCCTCCATTCATATAGCTAAATTTATAAAATTTGGAGAAGCTATTTAGTTAGCCTTCATGAGCTCAAGGGGTTAAGGCAGCCATTAGAGAGGTCCAGGGTTCTCACCACATTGGGTGGATCTGTAAGGCAAGGTATTCACTGCTCCAGTGGAAATGTAAATTCTCCATTTCAACACCAAGCATCCCTGAAGGCTCAGCCAGATTGAATCCCTCACGCCATCCCCTTGTCTCCCACCATTGTGTGGCTCTATAACTGACCCTCTCCAGTCCTTGGCAAGCCTGCCTCTTCACCATCCTTTCAAATTCCATTAACCTGGCTCTGTTCCCTCTTCTTCTGGTCCTGCAGCCTGGCACATCCTACCATTTCTTCCTCAGTGCTGATAACTTTTCTTCTTTCTGACATCCTCATAAACTTTTGCTAAACCAACTATATATTGCTCTTGGGTCCTGAGAAAAAAAGATCCTCTGTGTTCTTGAGCCAAAGCAGGCAGGGCTATCCTTGGCTGGCCACTTGTGCAGCCACCTGAGTGGTTACCAGAGCAGCCAGCTGGCCTGGGCACTACAGAGATACCACCTGGTTTGCTCATTTAACTTGTATAAAAATTCCATGAGACAAGTTCTAGCACCTACACCTAAAATACAAGGAAATGAGGTACCTATAGAAGGACAATGACTTTACTAACATCTCGAGCCTGGGAAGATCCAGCACACACACCAGTATCTGTACTGTTTGCTTCACCCACCAATGTCTGAGTGTTTCCAGAGGGAAAACTTGCATTATATCAGAGACTCTGAGCCAACAGAGCTTAAGGAGAACTGTTCCCAAAAGGTGCTCACACCAAGTTGCAGAGAACCTGTGTCCCCAGAGGGAGAGAAAAGTCCAGAATGGGACCAGGCACCTCTGCCCCTCTCAGCTTCCTATTTCTCTTTTATATAGTGATCCACATAAACTCTCATTTTACAAATGGTTCCACTGCTGAAATACAACAAAATAAAAAGAGTTTGAAAACCTCAATCTGTGCCAAATCCTCAGATTTACGAGGTGGCAGCTAAAGCCCAGGAAACCACTCATGGTCATTTCCACCATTGTGTATTTTTTCTAATACAGTGGAGTCTTGGGTTAGTAGGAGAGTAGAGTAACTTGGGAGAGATTTTTCCCCAAATGCATTAAATTAAAGTCATCTCCCTCCAGAATGGAAAACTGCACAGAGAAAATTTCAGGCAGGCCAGGAGCTGCTGTCTTGGGGACTGAGAGTGACAGTGGCTTTGGAGCTGCCTCTGCTCGCTGCTATTGGCTTCACACAGGCTTGGTCTAGGAATTTTATGGTTTGGCAGTGTTGACACATCTAACACCCCAACAGATTCGTAGAGAAATACTGGATGCCGCATTATTGAACGCAATTTCTTTGCAGGTACAGAGTCCCCCAATTCAAAAATGTTGGAGAAACAAAAACTACAAAGTCACCTCTTTTGCTCACCCTCAAACCCCAGCTTTCTGCATTTTTCCCCTCCTAGAAATACAGTATGACTGCATTGTTGCACTTTAAGATATAACTCACAAATTAAAACTGAAAGAAGAAACGAATTTTTCTGTCAATGGCTTAAGGGGATTCCACCTCTAAGCTGCTGCTAAAGCTTTCTTAGTCTTTTTTACATTTGTAGCATTTTGGAGCAATTTGCTAGAGTCAAAGAAAGCAGTGAAATTTCCACAACTGACTTCAAAGCCCCCAAATCCTGTATCGTGGAGGGGGGCCTGGTAGCAACACTAGAGGGGACGTGTTTCAAAGAGGCATGTGTAGGGACGTGCCAGGCATTTTTGCCCTGGGTCTGCGATTGATGTTAATGGCAGACGTGACCAAATCCCCATGTAGTTCTTTGAAAAATGCCCCTCCCTATCCCCCTCACAACACTTGAGGCTATGACAATGCAGATGATATGGAAAAGAGCTAGAATAGACGGGTAGCTGCCTCAGCTCTGTGAAGAATCCTAACCTTGATTCAGTGAATCCTCCCCTTTTACCTGGAGGGAAGTACAGAGAAAACTCAGGTGGACTAGCAGGAGGGGATGGACAGCTTCACACTCGGGGGAATGAATCTTAGGCAGAAGCCACTGGGAGGAGAGAAGCCATGTGGCATGCTGGACCTACAACTTGACATGGTCACTCTTGTCTTTCACAGGCCTTGTCCCCATCCCTCATGCCTGGCTTTCCAATTTACGCTGAGCTTGATTTCTATCTGCTCATCTTACCCCATGTTTAGGGCAATTCTCCTCCCCCAAGTGTGTACATCTAAGTCCTCTGCTCCATGGAGGTGGCTCTCTCATACCAAATCTACTTTCCAGTTTGTAGATAATATAAACAGTGGTAATTTTAATTTAGAATTGCATTTTAAAACAATGAAAGCGTAAAAGTCTTGATGGCAAACCAGTTAGAAGAAAAAAAAATATTTTCAAGAAATTTCAGAAAGAAAACATTAATAAATAACCCTGGTGTGGAAGACATTTTCCAGGCTGTCTGGGAAAAGAAACTGAGCCCACAAAAGTGACCAGAAAATGCCATGATGGTTTTTGTAAGAAGTCTAGAAGAGTACATAGAGAAAAACTTTTAATGTTGCCAGACAATCAAGATGTCATCTCCAACATTTCATTAGCTTTTGAAGGCTGGTGTTACCCACTGGCTTGAGTGCCTAATTGCTGACTCAGGTACTCCCTGTGTCTCAAGAAGACTATGAGACAAAGCTGCTCTGTGTGCTACTCACTGGCACAGGACTGCATCAGACACGAGAATGGATGAGGCATGAACTCCACACTCATAGCATGAAGCACCCATGGTGGAGGGCAGGGGTGAGAAATTTAAAATACAACTGTCTTCCAAGGAAAATGATGAGTAGGTCCATTGTTATATGGTTAAAGGTGCTACTTAGAGGGGCCAGGAAGATAGCTCAGCAGCTTAAGCACCTGCCTGACAAGCACAAGGTCCTGAGTTCAATCCCCTCTTGGGTACCCCTCAAAAAGAAAAATGCTATCATGGATAATCAATGCATTTCATAGTGTGTGATCAAGCATTTGTGTTAATTTGAGCCAGAACCATTTTCTTTAATTCTATTTCTGCTATTATGCAAACCACATACCACATAAATGCCTAATCATAATAATGGAAAATAATATGAATTTCTCATTGTTACCTGGAGAAGTCTATGCAAATAGTTTAGGTATGTCTCTATTCTCATAAGCCAATAATGAAATAGATTCTCTTCTCTATGCATAACTTTTTTAAAATGCACAAAACCCACCCTACTAATTCAGACCTTCTGCATTGTCCCTGGTTCACACATGGACCTGTGAAGCAGCAATCAACTTGCTAACTGCATAGACTCATAGAACAGAAGGCAATGCGATCCCACAAGGAAATCAGGAAAATATGACCCAGTTAGGTTCCATGGCCACTTAGCAGCCAAGTTAAGCTTAGAATGGAGACTTCCAATTCCCATATACTTTCTCTGGTATGAAGCTTTAAATCTGAAATGTCCCCCAGAAGATTTTTTATAATTTCTAAAATTATTTACTTATTTATTTGGTAGAAGGTCTTGCTGTGCAGCTCAGACTCACAGTGATGCTATCTCAGCCTCCCCAGTGCTGGGATTACAAGTATATACCACTATGTTTGGTTTTCATGGCCAGGTCAGCATGCCTAGGGTGGGGCCAAAACAGCATGTGTACCGGGATCGAACCTCAGTCCTTGCACTTGCCAGGCAGGTGCATAGACTGCTGAGCTATCTTCCCAGGCTTTCTCCCAGAAGTCTTATTACATTCAGAGGTGGAGAATTGGAAGGTGATGGGATTATTAGATCACCATACTCTTCAGCGGGTAAATCCCTCTATGAGTGCATAGCTGGATGTGCTGTTAGGAAGTAGAGCGTAGTTGGTCACAGCTCACTGGGAGTGTGACACAGAAGGGTGACCTCATCCCCAGAGCCTCCCTTTACTCTCACTCTGTTTTCCAGGTGCTATGGGGTGAGAAACTTTCCTCTGCCAGGCACTCCTACTGTGCAGCCTCTGCCTCACAGCCAACCAATCACAGACTGGATCCTCTATAGTCAGGAGCCAAAACAAGCCTTTTCTAAGTGGAAGCTGCTGTGTATTTTGTGCCAGCAATGGTAAAATGATTAACATGGGAACTTGGTACTGGAGAAACAGCATCACCAATGTGACTATATCTGATGATGTGGCCCAGAAGCTTTTGGAACTGACTTTCAGGAGGAGTTTGGAAAGGTTTAGAATTTTGTGAGCAGAGGTTGATAGAAGATGCTTTGGGGCACTCAGAAGACCAAAATGCTGGTTGGAATATGGACAGTAAAGGCCAGGCTCAGGAAGCCCAGCAACAGTGACCTTACTGGAAATGAGAGCTCATGAACATCATATTCTAGCCAGAACTTGTCTACTTTTGTCTATGGATTAAGACAGTGTGAGGCTTGATTTAAAGATGATGGGTTAATTAATCTGGCAGAGGAAAGTTCAAGTCAGCTCAGCACTCAGGCAGTGGTGTGCATATTGATGACTGCTTTTAGACAGATGTACAGTGAAAATAGAATCAAATGCAGAGTTAAAAGAACCAGAAACTTTATCTGACAACTTCGGCCTTGCTTATAGATAATAGAGCTGATGGTAGCAGATGACTGGCAAGCCAGAGGAGACAGGGAAAATACAAAGTCATTGTGCTTCCTTTTCCACTTTAAACTGGACCTGGAAAATTCTGAGTTGGCAGACAGAGAAACCATGGAAGAACTCCACTCCTCACTTCCTGGGTTTCTTTAGATAACCATGTATCTTGTGATATTTTCTAGAAGTTATCATTCCTGGCTGTAAATGTGAATGTCTGAGAACTTCCTAAAATAAGAATACTGATGTCTGATCTCTAGAGGACTCAGAAGCTCTGATTTAAATGATCTGTAGAAGCAAAAATGTTTATTTTTAGCCCTTGATCCTACCTGAGTGTGTAAGGTTTACATCCCATTATCCAAGTTCAGAGGTGTTTTGTGCCCAAATTCTTGTGGCTGTGCACCGGCTTTCCTCTGCTGTGTTGGGAACTGACCGCTGTCCATGGCCCGACCAAACCTATTCTCAGAGTCTAGGAGTAGACCCAGGTGTGAAGGTGGAAATCACCTGTACTAGAAAGTAGAGTTTGAGGAAGAAAGCTGTGTACAAATAAAACAGAGAGAAAAGATGATGAGCTTCTCTCTGTAGCTTTCCCTCAAGCCAGCTGGTACTTCATGCACAAAATGGATGCCTTTGTCCACATAATAAAGGATTTGCTATGCTCTCAGTTAATCAAGGTAGGGTTTTTAGAAGGTGAGTATATCATGGAGCACTGTACTTGTGCATGAATTAATCCACTGGTGAATTCAGTGGCTGAGCATCCTGTTAGGAAGAGTGGCTGGCATGAAAGAGGCAGATCACAGGGAGGGTTTGCCTCGCACTCCTTTCTTCTCTCTGCTTCCTACCACCATGCTGCTTCTGAAGCCTGTGGACCATGGACCAGCACTTCTGAAACTGTGACCACGAATAAGCTTCTTCTCCTTTAAGTTGTGGATATCCGGGTATTATTTTTCCCCTGGAGATGAGGAAAGTCATTGAGACAGAACCAGAAAACTGAAGGCAGAAGTTTTATCTCCAAAGAATCCATGATCCCAGGGAGTTAAAATGCTGCTTTTGGGTTTCTACTGTCCCTGCATGGCTATGTGGTCACAGGTGATTAAGCCAGTGGGCTTTCTAGCCTGGGGTCTTCTATTCAAGTAGAGCTCACCAGATAGGGTTCGGAAATCCCACTCGGAGCCAAGAAGGCAGTAACTGCACCCACCAGCCACTCCCATTGTTAAGGGCTACAGGGTTACCCTAGGAGCACAGTTTCTTCCTTTGGATGTCTATCCCTGGAACTGCGCTGTGGCTCCCGTCAGTCAAATGAGTGCAGTGAATATATAACACAATGAATCGTTCAAACCTTGCCTTACACGAGGGAGAAGTAAGAAAAGGGAACTTTGGTGCTAAAAAAAAGATAGAGTTCAATATTTTAGGCCAGCACTTTTCAAAACTGCCCTAATGCTAGTTCTTTGAAATGGCTGATTAAAAGACAGGTATAGGCACCTAAACCTAGAATTTGATTATATTCTATCTGTGTTTATATATTGTGGATATGAGATCTATAGATCATGATAGATTCTAACAAAAATTAAATAATTTAACTTAAAATATTCCTAAATTTTTAACTACAAAACTTCCAAAAATGCAGCTTTTAAAATTTTTCATGTGTGTATGGTAGTATTTTTTTTTTTTTTAGAGAAGGGCAGTTAATGCCTAGAAACAACTGTTCTATTCTTTTCTCAGTTTTCCAATTTTGAAGATACTGATTAAAGCAGACGGGAAAAGTCCAATAGCAAAGTTGCTCTGATACAAACCAGGCTTGCAAGGTGTCAAGGTCAAATCCTCATCCCATAGAACACTGTCCAAGGCCAAGCATGGTGAGGTGTTTACCCTGTGCCAGGTGCTTTACATATGTTATCATATTCAATGCAGGTGCTTTACATATATTACCATATTTAATCCTTTATGCCCACCTTCGAGAGACTATTCCTATCTTACAGAATCAAAAACTGTGTATTCTTTTTAGTGCTACTACAGATTTTGCTGACAACTTTTTATTAAGTGGGGCTTTCACTGGAGTGATTTAATGCGATCTATCTTCACTATCAGGCAATTTCCTGAGTGCCAGTTGTACACCTGACACTTTATACATTACAGAGTATTAAGGAAATGGACCATCTATTATTTTTTAAATGCTGTTGAAATGACAATCTATAGTTTTTTAAGTTAGACACGCTTGCTCCTTAACATACCAAAATCAAACCACAGAATAATTTGTTTTGATAGCTGCAGGATGAAAACTACTGGAAGTTCTAGCTTGGGTCTTATTGGTGCTCATAAGATTATATGTATTTTCTGCTGGGACCTACTTGGCCTTGCTCAGGAAAAGATGGCCACGAAGAAGCGGACACCTGGGCTCTTACTACAGGAGCTGAAGTTGCAAACTGGAGGATGGAACTAAGGAAAAGGGAGGGGACAGATTGACCCTGGCAGGGTCATCATACTATTTATTTAGAAATATCAGTATGATTACAGCGCAGGCTCAAATGACACCTTAGTTATTTTGTGCTTGAGTTTCCATAACTATACAAAAGGGATGAAAACACCTGCCTCTCCTAGTCATTTTAAAAATCAGCAAAGGCATAGATAGGCCCTTGCTCCCGAGAGACAGCTGATCCCCAGTAGCTGGGCCTCCTAGCCTGGAGCCTTCCACCCTCCTAAGGGCAAGGCTGCTGGAATACCCTGGTCCTCAACTCCATAAAGCTCCAAGCAACTGGAAGAAATGCTAACTATCAAATCTCTTTCAATAAAGTTTGAGTCTTATGACAGTCCTTTAATTGCAGAGCTAAAAGGAAAAACTATAGGGATTTTTTTTTTTGATTAGTACATTGCAGACCCCATGAAAATGTGTTCTATATCACTGCCGATTTCCACGTATGCCAGAGAGCTCTTGCTTGGGGCCTCTCTTCTGTGTCATCTCATTCTTCCTGTTGATGGTCTCTTCCAAGGCTGAGCTCTAGATAATGCGCAGTCAGTCTTTCCAATGGCCATGATATAGGGCACACACCTGGACATTGAAATTTCATTTATGTCCTTGAGAGCTTTGCAAAAAATTATTTTCCAGCTTCAGAAAAGAAAGCCCTGCTATTGAGCATATAATAAATAACAAGGAGAGTATTTTCTCTGAAAAAAGTTTCAATTAATGAGATAGTCTGAAAAAATAAATAAAAAATAAAAATAAATAATGAGATAGTCTGACATTAATTTAAAATGATCACTTATTAACATTCATAAATTTCATTGCTTCATTAAACATCTAATTGTATACCTATCAGGTGCGGTATTCTGGGTGTTCGTAGAGAATATATTGATTTATGTTCTATTTTATTGGAATGTTTTGGGGTGTGTTTGTTGAGATTTATACCAGAGACCTATTTTCACCCAGAAAGCTACAGCAAACCACGTGCAGTATTATCGAAATCTAAGACTAAATATCAGAAACTCAAATGCATGCAGATGTTTACATTGATACCTATGATTCATTTCATCTTGTCTTTCACACTGTGTGTTTCTCAAATATAAAAGTTTTATTGTTTAGTGCCTTGTTACTAGATAGGATTCTATAGCCCTATTCACATTCAGATTAACAGCTTAATATTTAAAGTTGGAAAGTCAGGGAAGAAAGTATATAATGAGAGAACTTTAGGGTCTCCCCATAAATAACACTTGTCTTCAGTTCAACAAATCTTACAGTTTAAAACAGAAACCTTTCAAAGAGCTGTCCCTCCCTGTTTGAATCTAATAGTCCCAAGAAAAATAGGAATAATTTTTGTTTGCTATTAATCACAAATTATTTTCCCTTTAAAAAATTAATTAAAAACCTAGATGGAATAAATATTTCAGGAGGCCAGCAGCAAAACGGGAAAATACCATGTGTTTGGAGTTTTAGTGCCCTCTGAGTACAGAAATTTATTTGCAGCAAGCAGAAAATAGACAGCAAACATAAAAACACAGCCGAGTCCCCCTAGTAAAATTATTTATCAAGCTAACAAGGGAGGGACCCTTCTAGTAACAACAAGCCAGCGAGGAAAAGACATGGCTTTATATTTTACCTTTGGGTTAGCAAACCAGTAAAAATGCCAACTGACAGGCACTTCACATAAACATTTCTTTCTAAATGAGCTTCCTTGTTAGGGGAAAGGGAAAAACAAGTCTTCCATGCTGAGGAGCACTATAGCTTTCAGACAGAGAATTCGAGCATGTGGATTCTGGCTCTCCCAGCCCACAAAACACATAACTTGAGAAAAAGAGGGCGATGCGAATCACAAAGCGAGTTTAAATAACAAATTAGGAGTTCATTAAAGAAAATGTGCTTTGGTTGTTATCAGCGTGTCCTCACACTTGTTTGTGTATGAAAAGTCAGGGGCTGCAAAGGTGCTTTTTCGGGATGAGTTTTAACAGACTCTGAAACAAACCACATCCACATACATTAATACACACAGATATTTATATACGTACTGACATTGCCCCTGTGTGTCCCTCCGTGCTATATTTTTTCAGATATTGATTTTATGAGTCAAACTCCAAAGTTAGTTTTTACAGTTTAGCTTAATGACACCAAACGTTCATTATAAATTTTAAGTCTTCTTTGTGGCTAGCCATAGTAGAGAGAGAGTGGGTAGGAAGGGAGGCTGGGAGGGAGGAGGGGGGAGGAGAAACAAAAGAAAAAAAAAGGAAAGAAACCCTCAAGTCAAAAGCAATGGCCTGATCCCAATTAAATTTTAAAGAAATAGTAAAAAGATACATTCTCAGGATAGCTGCACCCTCTGTTGTTGCCCTGCAAATAATTCCTGTTGAATGTACAGTGGAATCACACAGTTAGATCTCCTCTTTCCAAAAGTGAAACTCTCCTGGGCTAACGTGGAAGTGATGGGATGGTGTGTGCTTTATGGTTGAGGAAAATGATGCCAGAGCAGCTGGGGGCAAAGTGAAGGAGTTGAGTCCAGGCATAGAAACACCTTGCAGGCCCCAGGCCCTGCCCTCCTCCTGGCCAGTGTCTTGGAAAACAAAGATTTCTAGCAACAGCAATGGCAAGGTTTTCATTACTAATATCAGCTGACTCAAATAAAATACAAGGGGAAAAAAACCTTAAAAACAAATCCTTCCTTACTTTTCTCCCTTTCTGGAACAGGGTGACATTTCATGACGCCTCTGTTAAACCTCCCACTCTCAGGCAGGAGGCAATTTGTACCCTGTGCTTTTCTTTCAGGGTCAAAGCCCAAACGGTCTGCTCTGGATCTACTCCTCTGGGTGGATTGGCGAGCTGAGCATGCTGTTTACCCACAAGTCTGCAATTTGCTGGACATGCCAGTTGGATTGTAGGACCACCACCACCACCACTTTTTAGGTTGAGGGTCTTCTCTGGATACTGCAAGCAAGAGGAGAGCTGACGTAACCATTTAAATAAGTATGTTTCCCCACTGCCACTGGACAGGAGATTGCTGGGGATGCACTTAACTTTTACCAACAACTGTATCTCTGGCTACAAGCTGAGGTTGGGCTTGTAAGCAGCAGCTTGAAGGTTCTACTGGATCTGGGAATCAGTAGGCCCCTGCAGGAGTGGAAAGGAGATGGGTACAGGGTATGGGTGTGAACACAGGGACTCCATCCATCCAGAGAGTCCCGAGGGGCTTCCTGGAGGAGGGAGCTGCCTCGAACCCTCAGAACTGGGCCTCAAACTCACTGACGCATACAGAAATCCTGTCTCCTCCTTGTGACTCCAGACTCAGTGTGCAAAAATGCCAGCAAGAGCCAGTGGCAGGCTGGGCACTTTGCCTTTTCATCCTACTTAGCAATGACAGGACCCTGTTGAGAATATTAAAATAAGAGAAGGAAAAAAAGAAAAGAAAAATTGGGGGGAAACCAATAACAAAGCAGCTACTAAACATCTGGATAAAACTTCAAGTATGTGCTACCCACCAGGACAAAGAATGAGAGCAGAGTTCTCCGCTGGCCTCAAGTTGCCCACACACCTGCAGAGGAGTGCACGTCTTTCTCAGCCACCCTCATAGCTCAGAGCAGAGATGCTGTCCCAGGGATCCTCTCCAGGACACACATGCCTTCTGAAGCACAGTGTGCAATTTCAAGCAGACTTAAACATACAGTAGGCACCTAAGGTTGGTCAAAATGGCTCCTAATGGCTCCCTTGGGGCTGGGGGAGAGTGGGAGGAAGAAGACAAGGAAGGAGAAGGAGAAAACAGAAGTGCAAAAGAAGAAACAAAAAATTCTGTCCTATTCAAAATGTCCCACCCAGTAGGAAAGGTTCCTGTTAGCTTTCTCCCCTACTTCCTGTACATCAGGCATGAACCTCATTTTAAAATACAAACTAGCTGGAGGCACAACACAGCAGTGTAGATGCAAGCCCTTTAATTAACTACCATCAGTAACAAAAGGTCTCTATTTTGATTAGTTTACCGAGGGGAGTCAACCCTGGTGTTAGAATCCCTTTAAATAATTAGAAACGCAGCTCTGGACTCAGCTCTGAGACCAGAATAGAAGAAAAGAAACTTTGTGTGTGGATCCCAATTTAAAGGAAGAGGACCTCAGGGTCAGTTTCTCAAAGCATTTCAGATCAATTCCATCCTCACCTCCACTGCCTACCTGCTAGCAAATGAACTTACTGTGCTTTTCAGTAGACTAAAGTGGCTAAAAAGAAGCCATCCCTGGCTGTGTGTGAATAACCACATTAGGAGAGGACTCCTGCTACAGGAAAAGGAGACAACAAAATCCTGCAGACAAAAATTTCCCTTGGCCTCTCCTTTAAAGGATCATGCTTACCCCGCCAGGGATGCAGTTAGAGGATGCGCTCTTGTGTTGTTAATTAGATGTTAATATCTCACAGCAGCTTACACCTGAGGTCACTGCTCCACGGCCACCTTGTCTTCTCTGCTGACAATACCTGTAAATCCCACAGCTGCTTTGATTTTCCCAGGAGACACCTGAAACTGCCTCCCCTCCTGTTTGGCATTCCATTCTGTCCCCCTGGATGCTGGCAAGCAGGGCCCACTGGATTTTCCTACTGGCTTCCCCCTGCCTGAGCATTTTCCAAATATTACCAAATGGAAAGCAAAAAACAAAGAAACAAACAAAAACTTTCAACCCCGGTGCTTAGCTCATTTATTGCTGATAATTTCATTAGGTGCCAGGAAAAGCAAAAAACGCAGACACAAAACAACAACTCGACAGTGATTTTTGGCATGAGGAAATGAAAGCCCCGGCAAGTGCCAGGTGGGGGGAATTTAAACATCGGCAGCAGTAAATCTGCGCTTCTGCTTCTGGCAGGTGACTGAAGGTGTGCTTTTACGATGGAAGCTCTTTACAGAGGCATCATTCTGTTTAAAGTAATGAGTAGTGCGCTCAACAGCAAGCCCTTCTTCCCTTTTTCTCCTAAATGTATATGTTTCTTTAAGCCAGACCCTTCAAGACTGTCCTAGAGTTAGCTGAAAATAACACAGGTTCATATGGCATTATTAGGCCAGTCACTTTGTCCAAGCTCTGCTATAATTAATTGATTAAATCAGCTTAGTAGCGGGCCAGTGCCTGTAGGAGGAGCATATTAGCCAGCTGGTATGAGAAGGGGCTGCTTAATCTAAATAAACTATAACTGCAACAGGAAAACCAGGATGAGTTTCCCTAATGAACTACATGGCATAGATTTGTTACCTCTAGTTTTTCTGCACCAACCACATATGCCCTGACTCAGAGTCCTGGGTGTACACTGATGGCATTTGCGCCAGTCACATGCCCACTGCAGATCTCCAAGCAAGACAGCCTTCTCCTTCTTGGCTTGTGGGTGGACAGTTTATTCTAAAAATTGAGGATTCAGAATGCCCCAAGAGGTCAGTTCTGGCTGGAGACAGTGAGTTCACCATTTCTGTGAACAGATTTTGAGCAGGGGCTCTTTAGGAGCCATCAGTTTACAGCATTGCTGCTTTTCTGTTGGAACTGAGTAGCTCTACATGTTGTGCCCGGCCACCCGTGCAACACAGAAAACCATGTTTGCATTTTATTTCTGAATGATTATAGGCCACACGGGAAGACATGCAAGCAAAACAGAAGTAAGATTTCAGAGTACCTTGACTCGTTTGGTTTTGTTGTGGTTTAATTTTACCCTAGTTCATAAAAATAATAAAGCCTTCCTTAAGGCTGATAGCTTTTTGAGTTCCTATCAGTGACAGGTGTGGTCACATAGAACATGTCCATGCTGAGAGACAAGGAAAAACACTGATGGGTACATTCAAACCCAGTGAATACCATTTCTACAAGTTCCAATAGTGTCTCCTGTGGGTGACAGAAAAGCCACAAGTGGGCCTTTCCCCTGTGCATGTGTCCCACCTGCTGCAAGGCAGCTCTGGAAGGCCTGGTCACATCCAGATGGATCTTAGCCAAAGTCAGGAACATCTGAAATGGGCAGAGGACAGACATAAGCTGGCTAAGGGCCACAGGTACCTTGAAAATTCATGATTCAGCTTCTAAGATGCAAGAGTTTGTTGAAAAGGTCTACTTTCCAATTTGGTGAAAATCATGGTGGGTTAAGGCGTCTCCTCTGGGGCTAATTCAAAAGCCTCTCTGCACATGAAGGTCAAGCAATGTCATCACATTTCCAGGCCCATAGTCACACCTCAGCCCTCAATGCTTCTGGGAACAAGAAGTGGGGTGTGAGTGTTGATCTCATGTTCAAAGACCTGTCTGAAGCAAGCAGAGTCTTGACACACCATGCATTTCATTGATTTGAATATGTTAGGTTGTAACACATGCTAATGGAAAACAGTAGTCAGCGTCCAGGGATGCTCCTGAGGTGCAGCATTTTGTCTTTTGGGATAGTGCTTGGGATGGCTATTCTGTGAGAGGCCCATGAACCATAATATAATCCAGACTGTTGTTCTGAGCATAAATGAAAGGTAATTAAATGATTCCCCAAATGGCTTGCAACTGAATTTTTAGAATGCTAGCCTAGAAAACTGCCAATATAAGCCATGGAGATACACATGTCTGCATTAGCAAGAAGGTAGAAAACCCGATAGGTCAATGTTTTTGGCTTTTCACTATTAAAATCCCTTAACCAAAGTAATTTCCAGAAAATAAACTAAGTAACTGTCCCAAGAGTGAGAAGTACTGAACTTTTCATATCTCAGCTTATAATACCTAATGTCACAGAGGAACTTCAAGGAATTGTCCCTCTCCTCCCCAAGTTCCCCATCTGACCAAATGCCTTTCTCTTCCTCGCGCTTGCCTGTCAATCATGTTCATGGCTGAAATTTGATTTCTCTCCCACAGTAACCTTATATGAAATACTGCCAGTGGGGTCAGGACCACTGTGAACCTTGCTTTTAAAGTTCATTAACTCTTTGCTCAAAATGGATGGTTTCAATGTCACAAAATCTGCCAGGGAGCCTAGGCCATCACATTTAATCGGTGGGTTTTCAGTCATAATTATAAAGACAAGGGCAAGAAAAGAATAAAGACCTGGGGTGCACGCACACAGAAGACACACAGATCAAGCCCACAGATGGACGCCAAGTTAAAAAAAAGTCTATGTAGGAGAACAATTAAAGAAAGTGTTAATTTTATAAAAGGTTAGCAAAGAAACTCTAATACATATTCACAACCCAGTTATTCACAGTGAAACTCTCATCACAGCAGCGCTTAAGAGTAAGTAATCAGATACTGTTTTTGAGGTGAAGGAAAAATAGGTTCTGTTTTTTCCTTCAATGCTCTCAAATCCCTGGATCCTTAAAGTGCCTCCTCTGTGAAGAACAGCAATTTGACAGTATGACTTTTACCCCCCTCAGTTTTTTATGAAACCAAAATACAATGTACTTCATGCAAATTTCTCAGCAAGCAAAAATTTTAATGAAAAATGAAACAAACTTTGTTCCATTAGCCAATGAGAGGTAACAAGACTCCATAGAACTGTGAGACAAAATAATTATTGGTAGGAGAGTGTTGGTCTAGCTCTCCCAAAGAAGAGGATTCGTAATTAAATTCATGCTGGGACACTTCTAATTGAAAACCCATTTTAAAAGCTCAGTTTCATTTTTTAGTGCATGGAAATCAGATTTGTATCCCCCTCCCCCATTAATCTCCTCTCCTTTTCTCCACCATCCAGTTGAAGTGGAAAGGGCCTCAGAGTACAGAAAGGGTGCAGAAAGGGGGCTACATTGTGCTTTAACGTTATGTTAAATTTTCCCCAACATGAATACGGACTGAGTCATAAACAGCTGTAAATTTGGAAGCCCATGTAGAGCTGACCAAAGGCGAGGGATGCCAGTTGCACAGATTCATCTAAACTTCCTGCCTTTGGAACAGGACTACCTTTTCCAGTGTCAACAGACTCATGACAGATAGGGCTGAAGATCCTAGATCCACTCAAACCAGATTAGTCCCCCCGCATACAACATCTATGCAATGAAACAAATACAGAAAAGAAGCCTGTGTTGCTTCGCACACATATTGCTTGTATCATTTCCCTGCAACCCCTGGCCTTGCCCCTTACAGTGCATGTCAAATCCATAGGCTAAAAGCAGGAACTCTGCACACCTAAAGTATTAGCAGCATTCCTTGATTGCTTGCTTGTTTTCCTGTTCAAGGCAAACTCACTGAAACAAGCACATGCAAATCAAAAATCAAGATGTACCTCTTCGACTTCAGGCAAGTGGTTTTCTCACATCACTGATGTAGAAGATTCCCTTGGGTACCTAATTCAGTAAATACATTAAAACAAACAAAAGGGAATTAATAACTCTGAAGAACATTTCAAGGACAGTATGTTAAAGCAGTTTAACTATCTAGCAAAAGGACAGAATCATACTTCGTTGCATGCAGAACTCAGCACAGGCAGGCTGGAGGAGGGGTTGGCATGGAAGAGAACAGTCTGGATACCAGGTTGGTTCCAGTTAACAATGGCTCCCCCAGTGGGAGGCTGCACCAGCTCTAAACAAGCTGGTCTGGCAGCTTGGATCAGCTTTGAAACTGTCCTTCATTTAAAGGGGACTAAGAGATTCCAGATTGATAGTGAAGAGAAGCTGAATCACACATCCTTCCAGAGAGCCTCTGGTCCAGCTCTGACCAGAAGATTATTAGAGGACACTCTCTTCCATAACCCTCCCTGGTCCTCCTTGGCTCTGATCTGTTCTATTAGGGCCACAGACCTGTACGGCCAATGTTCTCTTAACAAACAGAACCATTTAGATACTGCCTATTTATTCATTGACTTATTTAGGAATGTCTCTGTTTAAATTAGTAAGGAACATGGAGTGAGCACATTGAATAGAGATATGAAAATGAGAAAAAAAAAGATTTCTTTTGCTTCACTGTAAGTAACAAAGCACAGTAATTCAAAGTAGTTAGCTTTCTATGGTTCAAAAAAAAAATCCTTACTGCTATTAGCTGTACTAATGTAAGTGGCAAAATAATGATCATTTACTCTACAGAGCCCAATATTTCCAGACAGCAGTTTAATAACAAAGTAGACCTGTCATTTCTTCCCATGGTTAGTCACACTATACAAGTTCGGACTGTCAAAATACATTTAAAATCTAATTTGAAAAATTCAACATGGTACGGCAAATCTGTGTACAATAACCGCAATAAACTCGTAAGTCAATCTAATTTTTTTCCACAAAGACATGCATTTATTTCTTTAATCCTCTACATTTTTATCTGGATTACCTTCCAATTGGTGCGAGCAAACAGACTTTGCTCACTTCTGTGGTCATGTCCACAAGGCTGCTGAAACTGAACACTTAATCTTTCTTTAGCTAAATTCTCATTCAGCATAACTCCAATGCCTTCAGATGTTCTTTGCCTAAATAGTAAGACTACACCCAAACCCTCAGACAAACAAATGTGTACAATTCGCCCACCACCTCCGATACGTTAGATGCTTTTATTTGTGTATAATTTGTATTAGAAATGCCTCTTAAAGGTACAAACTTCTTCACATATTCATCTCTCACTAAACGTATTATTTCTGTACACACTCAGAGAATAGAAAAGAATCAACAAATGTACTGAAATTGCAAAACCTGGGAGAGGATCAATAAAATAAATTGCTCCCCACCTGACGTTCAAATAGTTAATCTCTAAAAACAATAAACATAAAAACTTTCTATTTAAGAGTCCTCTTTTTTTAATTTTTAGAAACAACAGATTCTTTTAGAAATGCAAGCAAAGAGAGTTGAAAAGCTGAAGAGATGGTGGAGAGAATATTGTTGTAATTCCTTTGGGGAGTTGAAAACATATGTTAAGCTTCAGCAAGGAATATTTACATGAGATCATATACTGCGGAAGCATTTTTCAATTTTAGAAAAATATTACAAAGCAATAATTGGACATAAGCTTTGCAAAATACTCCTCCCCTTCCTTCCTGACCATATCATTGATAGTCTGTTATTTTTGGAGAAAAAGTATCAGCCTCATTAAATGTAATATTTGGCATACTGCCTGAAATTTCATAAAGTAGATGTCCTTTGTAGATCACTGGTGTCATTTTGTTCAGATGACCTCTACCTCGAGCTCCGTGGGGAACTCGGTCAGTTATCAACACGGTCACTTTTGGAGATCAGCATGGGGGGGGGGGACTCTGTCCTCGCACCTGAAGAGAGGCCTGAAGCCCTTGTGGCTTCTCAGCTCTCAGTCCCTTTGCCTAGACCTGTCATTGGGGACGGGTGGTGAGGGCAAGGGGGTCTCATATAGGAGGGAGAGAGGAGATTTTTGAGCTGGACCACAAAAGTGTAATCTAAGCCAGATGTCTGCCAGCACAGACGCTGTTCCACTAACCGCTGAGGAGTGATTTTTAAATAGCACAAGAGTGTGCACTGGGGCTCAAGGAAGATCTTCACAGGGTGCCAGTCCTTCATAGCGCTGTGAATGAACGTGTTGCAGGTGGTGGGCCTGTGTCTCCACATAGCTCCAAGTCATGGAAGTCCGGCCCCAGACCCTCACCTGCCTTTCACACGGGAAGATTTTTCTGTGACAGACCTTTCAGCCTCTGCCCCTCTCATGGGCTCCAGAAGACGGAATAGAGTGATTAACACTGCCCCTTGATTATTTTAAATCCATAAAATGCAGACCACAGATTTACCTTTTAATAGCTTTCCACCTCTGCAGCATGTTATTTAAAGGAGCCACAGATAGATAAAATAAATAAATGTCAGAAAGACTAGGTTTAATTTGGCTGCCCCCACATGGAAAGACACAAACATTATATCATAGCAGTTTTGTTCTCAAAATAACTACCACAGATTTTTTTTTCTCTACTAGTTCTATCAAGGATTTTTAAAACTCTGATGATGCAGAAGTGCCTTGGATGCTTACATCATTGTCTTAGTTTCAAAACAATTGTCTGCACATTATAATAATGTTATTATATTATCTCTTTCCTAAGAGAGAAGGAGAGTGTTCTCCTCCTCCCCAAAAAAGAAAAGAAAATAAGAGAAGACTTATTTATGAAGATGCAATGATACTTGCCTAACTTAACTAGCTCACAAGTCCAGGATCGCTAGGAAAGTAAAAGGCCCCTGCACAAAGGGATTTTTCCTGGAATTCACAGTCTGAAAGTCTGTCCTCAGGAGACGGTTCCGGAGTGCTGGGATTTGTCTGAAACTGTGTTAGGGCTGGAAACCGGGGCAGGACCCTCACACTGGAGTTGTTGAAGAAATCCTAATAAAGTTTACTTGGCTGGATTTGTTTTATAATGCGTACCCAACTAGGTACCAAGAACCACAGCGGGGCCGCTAAGGATTTTCAAATCTGTTATCTAGATTTCCTGTTTCTTTTCTCTTTTTCCTTCTGATTTTTTTCTTTAGCCGAACTCCATCCACCTCCACCTCCACCTCGGGGGTGGAGAGGATCTGGAAAATGGACCAGAGTAGTAAACATTGAACGGTAGAAGATGATCTTATTTACAGAAAGTGCTGGGCCGCAGCGGGTAGGTGGGGTTCTCCAAGTGAAGGGCGGGGCCTAGGAAGGCTAAATCTGTTGCTCCCTCCCTGTGCCCACCTGGCCCCAAGCGCAGCAGGCGGTTTTGCTGGCCCGGAGAACTCAGGCCAGTACAATCCTCTTGGCAAATTGAAACCGGGTTGCGGTGTGGATCTGGGGGCCCTGCACGGGTGTCAGGCGCGTTAGGTGGGGCCGCCCTCGCCCTCGCTCTCGCTGTCCCCCGCTGGCCAGGCTGCACCTTGAGCACACAGCGCAGAGACGCAGCTGCGCGTTCCTTCCCAAGAGCAACAGCTTGCCAGAACTCCGCCGCGGGGCTGGAGCTTCAGGCCAGGCACAGAGGGACTTCTTGGTGGCCTGGACGGCTCCCCAGCCAGGCCTGGTTGCAGTCAGAGCGCACCTGCTAGCTATGAACCAGGCAGATGATCAGAGTGAGGCAAGGCAAGCAAGGCAAACGCCTGGGACCCACTCTGCTCCAGCCAGGGGACGTGGACAGCAAGGCTTGGGATGGTGAACTGGGCCCCCACAGAGCAGCTGTGTAAAAAGCCTGGGGTGAGGTGCAGAGTTTGTGGGGGGCTGTGTAGGAAATGGGAGCAAGCCTGTCCAGCCTCAGCATCCTCCCTGTCTGCTCGCCCTTTCACTTCAGGCAGCCCTGCCCCTCAGCCCCAGAAGCTCCAGCCCTGCCTTCCAGGCCACCCCTCACTCTGGCCTTTGTCTGCACTTCAGCTCTCTGACTTGGGGGCTCCAAGCCCTCAGCTATGGTGACAGCTTTCTGGCCCCAGGGCAGTGCCCTCACAAACACTCTCGTGGCCTTTGGTGACCAGGCATGGGAGGAAGGAGTGCTAAAAATTGTGGAGAGGACACTGGACTAGGACAGGGGTCAGGTGGGAAGGGGCCCTAGCTCTGGAGGGAAGGACCTCACTAGGCTTAATGTTCTGTGGGGAAATGGGGGTCTGTCATCCGCTTATCAGTCATCCTGTAAACAGAGCCTTCCTTGTGAGCAGTGGGAGTCTGGAGCTCCCGGGCGCTGCCCCCTGGTGATGGGGGTTCAGAAGTCAAGGTGGCCTCTGGGATGTTTTGCTGGGCCCCTGAGCCAGAAATCCTTCCCTTCTTCCACTCTAGGGGTATGCCTTGGGGTTTTTCACTGCCAGGAGCCTCAGGTCTGCTTTTCTTTTGGCATATTCCCCAAAGGACACCGGAAACCCCTTCCATAGCCCTGCAGAAGTGGACACAGCTCCGAGGAACCAGGGCAAATATTGGTTGTGAAAAGAAAATCTGTACCCTCATTCTGATATTTTTACGCCAGGGTTTCTTATACAGCAATCATTTTGGAGATTCTGGAAGGATCACGATTTCGCTCCTGCTCAGCCAGATGTCGTGGCCCTTCCTGTGCCTTAATCAAAGAACCAAACACAAAATTATTGTTGGGATACTAGCTTGGAAATAGGGCAGCCTGGGAATCAGAACGTGTAGAATGGAGAAATTTAGAAGTGAATTCCCCAGTGTGTGGGCTGGTGAGGGGAGGGCTGAGGAGTGTGTTCGTGTGTGTGTGTGTGTGTGTGTGTGTGTGTGTGTGTACGTGCATGTGTATACGCAAGCGTTCCCGCGCATGCGCCCAGTGAACACCAAGAACTATTTCCTGTCCACCCCGTTTTGCCCAGAGCTCAGCAGACACCCTACTTTCTTCGTCCCTTCCTGAATTGATATCTCTTTCTAATTATAACTAAAGATAAAAACGAATCTGTACAGAAAGGGGGAATGTGATTTTGCAACCCTAAGTCCTAAGTATAAGGAAAGAAAACATTATTTAACAAAAAGGAAGTAAAATAATACAAATCGGGTTGAACACGAAAAGAGGCACTCAGAAGATGATTCTGATTTGAGTAAGGAGCTCTGCCTTCTGACCACAGCCTCCCTATGGAAACTGTGTTCTGGGAGTTTCTCAAAACTGTCCAACTCTGATGCAAATTCATACACAGATCTAATTTCCGTGTGCGGCTGATGGACACTGCCTCTCTTGGCCTTGTTCTATTGGGCAGACATGGAAAACACACAAAGGGCTTTCAAATTTAAACAATAAAAAACTGTCATGATGTCACCAAACCTAGTGCAGTGACCATACAAAAATTGGCATGTCCGAGTGGTCCAAGACGCTATTGCTGTCAGATCACAGAGTGGTGTGTTTATACAAGTTCAGACATTCACAGTTTCCTCTCACAGCTCTCCATTTCAGGTTTGCTTCTCAAAAGTGTTTCCCCAAATGAAACCTGTGTGTCTAATTTTAAAGAACTGGCCAGCCAGATCTGGTTGGCACCTGGCTCACATGTATGCTGACCCTGACTGTGGCTTTGCCACTACGCAAGGGGAATATTCTGGGGTCATTGACTGCTTCCTGGGATTCTTGCCTTTCGAGTCTGCTTTTCTCCTTTCCTGTTTTCTCGCCTCTATAGATGGTTCAGGGAGTGGAGACCCCAGCTCTGCTCTCCTCTATGCAGAGTGATTTGATTTGTTTGTTTCCTATTGTTTTGTTCCACTACTCTCTAAAGGGTAAATATGTTCCCAATTTGTGGTAGGACTGTACTTCTTTATGCCCCAACATCACGAGACAGCCTGGGAGACTGAAATTCTCTCACCCTGTCTCCTACCCCTGCGAGAGAAAAAAATGCCACACAGAGCTGGGTTTGTTTAGGAGCTGGGGTGGAGCAATGCCTGTAGAGAATTCCCCTTTCTGGAGCTGTTTGATGTCTGGATTTTGAAGATTTATATCAAAAGCAAGAAAAGTGGTGTTATGGGAAGGTGGGCTAAGTTTCTTGCTCTGTTTTTAAACAAATGCAAGAAAAAACAAACCAGCAGGTTTCTGATGGCCCAGAACTGGGCCACCTCCCCAGTGGCCACTCTGGTCTGGGACATGGTAGGGGGGTGAGGTTGGGGTATGACTGAAAACAGGCTGCAGCCTTTCTTCTATTTTCCTTATATTGTCCAGAAAGGTACAGGCCCCAGACTCTCCATCCAGCATGGCAAAACAGTAATCCAAAAGGGTGAAAATCACAGCCAGTCCTTGCAGAGAAAGCTTTCCACATGCAGGTCCCCAAACAGAAACCAAACCGAAGGAGGAGGGGAAAACAAAAACATAAAAACAAAATCCAGGACCTTCCTTCTAAGCAGGGGACTAAGTTATTGTTTTAAAACAATTGAATGAAGGTGTGTCTGAGTGGAAGCTGAACAAGTATGCCATCCAGAGCAGGCACAGCTGCCTTCCTACCCCTCACAGAAGATTTAGATGAGAGAGCTTAGGCCAAGAGTTCTCAAGTGAGTGTTTTTCTGGCACAAGAGGCCAATGGTGGAAGGTTGTCACTCACTCGTGTATTTTAGTCTTCTGTTCTATCTCATTTAGTCTTTAACTACCGGTGGGCTGAAAAAGTTGAGCTACTTGTGTGGTGATCAGACTTTTAAAAATATTGATTGGTTTACAATGATGATACGGCGGGAGGCTACTGCATCGGGGCCAAGAGTTTGTGCACAGGGAAGTGAGGCCGCCCAAATCAAAACAACAGCAAAGACAAGGAGGACCCTGCCTCGCCCTGTGCTCAGGAACTTCTGAATGTGTCATCCGCAGACTTCAGCTATTTAAACCAGGAAATGCGGGGAATGTGGCAACAGAGACAGCTGTGTGCCATGCTCCTGAGCCTGGCCAGCACTTGCCCTCCCGCTCACTCCCTGCTTTTAGCAGTAAAGCTGGTGGCTTGGCAAGGGGAGGGCCTATTTAAGAACACAAGGCTCTAGATATTGCTAGATTAAAATGACTGGGGTAAAGGTACAAGGGAGAAAATCTCAGTGTGTGAGTTTCGGATATTCCATAATAAACAGCATTCCCATCTGAACAGTCTGGGTTCAAAGGGGGGCCCAGGTGGTTATGGCACTGAGACAGAGAGGAACTGATGTCCCTGTGGCAGATTCACCTGCTGGGCAGAATCGGGACCTCTGCCTATCTGATGTAAATAGATTAATGTGTCAGATACATGGAAAAAAAAAATGATTTCATGGCTTTTGAGAAAGGAAATACACAAAAAGCTGGGGAATTCAAAGGAAGTAGTTTTTGTGAGAGTCCTGGAGTAGAAAAAGGAGGGGAAGAAAGCATTCAGAGGGTACATGCTTAACTTTGAATTTTGGTACACACTGTTTGCACTCACAGGTTTATCTGATAAGTAAGCATGCCTGACATCACATCACAGAGACACAGAGTGCTGGCCAGGGCTTGCAAGAAACCAGGATCCCCAGCTTAGCTAAGGCTTCTGCCAGTGCTGAGGGAGAAGAGGCAACCATTTCTTTTCTTAGTATAATGCTCTGCGGGGAAACAATGAAGCATGGAACTTTACTGTCTAATATGTGTGTGTCTATATGTGCTTTTAAAATGCTAGCTATTTACTATTTGTTAATCTTAGTGTACAGATGTCCATATACATATTTCTGTAACTTTGGTGGATTTTTTTTTTCAACTACTACTTTAGGCTGAAAACAATCACACCTGTTCAGTTGTGTACAGCACAAATTGAAAAGCAAGGGGGCCCTTTCCTATAGTTCTGTGTATAGGACCCTCAGACAAGAGGCAGATTGTTAATTAGTACAGTGGTTATATATTTAATAGACTTTTTCTCTGACACAACAGTTTTTCTCTAAAAAGGAGACTAAATGGAAGTCGGGGATAAGTTCTTGGAAACTGCAAAGAACAATGATATTGTTTAATGCATAGCTGTCACATAAGTTTCACTTTGTGAGCACACTGGTAAGGACACGTTGCTGGGGCTTCCAAAATGTGGCACATCCCACTGGCGGCTCCGACTTGCGAGTGGGCTCAGTTCTGTAATTGGAATGAAAGGAATTTTAACACTATTTAGACAAAGGACTCAAATGCAGGGGAAAGGGGAAAGCTAGATTTCCTTGCATGATTTCTTTTTAAAAAATTAGAGACTTACAACCTATGGCATGTAGGGAAGATTTAGGAATTCTTAAAAAATGTATTTACTGGTGTTTGCCACTCAGTGTCTTTCAGAGTTTTTAATAATTATTATTTCTAAAAATGCCATTCATGACCCATTAACCTTCACTTAAATTAAGCCTACCCTTGGCCCATTTGGAGTGGAATTTTCTTAAATTTAATTTATAATGACTGGGGGCCCAAACAACTTATTATAATGAACCACCTTGTACATTTCTATCATACTGCTTAATTGTTCCATATATATTATGTATACATATTATATATTATATATAATTATATATTATATATATAATGTTATATAATTTTTTTTTTCAATCCAGGTCCTACTTGTCATGAGTAATTGCAATAACTACATCCTGAATCGGTATCTCTTGGATCTCATCAGAGCAACAAACATCTCCGGCTTTGAGGGCAGCTAACTACCAGGACCCAGGAGTAGGTTTGCCGTTCAGACTTTGATTAAGCAGAATGAAGTGTGGGTTTGGGAGCCACATCCGAGCTGGCACAAAATGCAGAGGGCAGACACTGTCTTCGTGTTCTGCTCTGCGCAAGAGTCAGGAAGGCCTGTGACAATGTAGCCAGGACTCAGCAGCACCACACAAACCTGTGTTCTTCAAAATAAGGCCTGCATACTGAGTTGCAATGTTCTCTCTCTCTCTCTCTCTCTCTCTCTCTCTCTAAGAATCAAAAAACAAAATAAACAAAAGTGGTCGTGTTTGGCTATATTTTCCAAACAGTGCTAGCTTTGTCTACCACTCTACTAGCTTCTAGGGGAAGTTGACTGAGAGTACAAGCTGCATGAATTTGTAACATTAGTGGCATGAACTTGTGTCAGTTTAAAATAGGTCAATGCTTAAAGAGTTCTCCCCAGGAAGGGAGCTGAAATCTTTCTAAATGATCTTCGAGTTAGCCCCCATACACAGCCTGTTTTGGGGTAGATACCCATAAATCAAAGCATAGCATTCATTCCGCAGGGGCATTATTTTCTGATTATACTTCTGGCACTAGTGCGAGCTTAAATCACTACCAGCTCGCCCAAGTGGGAGGTGCGCCATTAAGTATTCACAGTGATACATGAATTGATAACTCTCTTTAAAGCAGATACAAACTGGGAGTTATTTGAGTAAGGTGTGTCTTTTTCCCTATTTAAGACAAATGACCTTCAAAATTAAGGAAAAATAGAGCAAAACAAAATAAAACAAACAAGTTTGATTTGTCCAAAGTGTTTATGTTCAAGCTTGTCAGGTCTTGCTAACAAGAAAATCAAGATGTGTAGGCGAAGAAGGAAAAATAATCAATCTTAGTCAAAAGACAAGAATTGTTTATCTGTACCACTAACTGTGCCTGTGTCTAAGTCATTGTGCCTGCTTGGTTCTTTCCCTAGATGGGTTTGCTCCCTGGTCACAAACCCAAGACTACGGTCAGAAAGCCAAGCTCCACTGTTTGGTTTGATTTTGATTTTTGCTTTCATTTGTCTTTTTTATTTTCTTTCACCCAAGAGCAATGATGTCTCAACGGATTTCAAAACTGAAAACTTTGGGAAGGGGAAAAAAAATTGAGAGATCATAATTTACACAGGTATTAAATATTCCTCATTATTATATGGGGTCAGCCCCTTTGGCTCACAAAGAGCCCATAATTTCACACTAAATTATTGCCTTGCTACTCCACCATGAACCCTTGCACTGGAGAAAAGGATGCATGTTACACCTTTCATGCGTTTGTTGGGCCCAGTTAAACTGTACACTAAGAAATTGAGTACAGAATCAAAAAAAATGCAGTTTATTATTGTAGATTATTTCTCTCTCGATATAACCAGAATTGAAAATGAAAGAAAAGCACATAGGAACATCACGCGTGGTTAGTTAGTAACTCAAGATATAAAACAATTTTGCACAGCAAAATATATAAAAGAAAAGTAACTGACAAGATTTTTTTATATTTATTGTGGTAAGATTTACTTTTCATTTTTTTTTAAAGACAGAGTGTCAGTCCCTGAAAATAACATTTACTGATTATTGCCTTTAAAACTGTGGATTTTTTTTAAGTTACAGAAAATCCAGTTCTGCACCACAATACAACTGTAAAAAAATCTGCATCATCTTAAAACTGTGCAGTAATGCCATTTTTATAACTGCATAAATTTTATTAGCGTTCTAAACAGTTTTGCAATTTTTTTTGTATTATATGCTTGCAGGTTATATCTTAGTGCAATTCAGTCCCAAATACTTTAATTTTGAAAAAAAAAAACCATACATTTTGAATGTAAAATACCCCTACAGATATAAACAGGGGTGCTTCCCCTTTTAATACTTTGGTTTTTCAATACAGTCAGTGGTATAGCAAAAACTACACATACCCAACTTATATTTAAGTTGCAAGCACATGCTGTATAAGCTACTTTTTTTTTAAACAATCCCCTTGCAAGCTCTACCCCCCTTTAACATCACAACAGTAAACAATTTAGTGCATCAATCTTTTAAAAAATCTACAGCTACACAGACCTAACTCTTTCAAATGTATCTATAACATTCCTTTATCTGTAGCATACATTTTAACTGGGCTAACAGATTATAAAAACTAGAATTAAATTATATACTAGAAACCCATAGCATTCCACATTTAACAATGACCAAAAGCCAAAAGAAATTAATAAGAATAAAACAAACCAAAAAAAATTAACGGGGCAGATTTCTTTTTCTTCAAAAAATAAATTTTAGACTGCTTTCAGCAACAGCACAATTTAAGTCCCCAAATGGGGGCATCATTCTTATTAAAAAGAGAGCATCAATAAGAGTACTTGAATGTTTGCCATGTTAAACCCATTTTGGGACCTTTGACAAGGAATGCCTTCAGTGCATTTACAGTGGGAGGCTGAAGTTCTGAGTCAAGTCATAGCAGTTTTGGAGCAGATGAAAACTTTCATGGGAAGAAGGCTCTAGGGTTGCACTTTTGTTTGTTTGTTTTGTTTTGAACTCAAAAAAGTCATGAGACAATAAACAAAAGAATGAATGCCATGCTCTAAGTCTTCGAACGTCCATGTCCAAGCCAAAAAAAAAAGGAAAGGGAAAAAATAATTATACCGTACATGTCCAGCATGCAGGCTTTTTTTTTTTATTAATATAACGTCTCTTTTCCATAAAGTCTTTGAACAGTTATAGTTCATTGTTGCTAAGACAAAGTAGCAAGCATAATAATGCATGAGATGAGAATGAGTGTTTTTGTTTTTTTTTTTTTTTTTTTTTTTTTTTTT